>CM044119.1:1866055-2144343 GCA_024174645.1 Lemna minuta | reverse complement strand
CGCCACGTCACTTGCAGTTTAAGATATCGTGTGGATTAGTCTCACACGGAATTAAACAAAGAAGATTGTCGGGTTTATAACACCCGACAATTTATAAGTTCCGAAAACCTTTCCGCTATACGGAAAGCTGAAGAACCATATATATAAAGTATGTACTATATGAATAATAAAAATAATTATACATGCCGCGTAGGCGCCGCGTGGGCCCGCGTAGCACTGCCACGTGGCCCTGCATGCCACGTCGCATCCACGTGGGACCCGCGCGAAAAACGAAAATCTTTTTGCAATTTTTTTTATTTTTTTAATTTGTATTTTAACATTTAAAAATCATAAAATAATTCAGAAAAATCAGGAAAAAATCCTAAAAATTAGAAAATTCATAACTTTTGAAATATAACTCTAAATTAATTCAAATTTCTTTAATTTGATGCGAAATTTAATTATCTATCATTCTAACAAGTGAAAATTAATAAATAATGAGAGTTTTAATTTTTATTTCAAAAATACATTTATTTTTTTAGAGATTTTAACTTAGGAGAATATAAATAAATGTCTATAAATGCTTTCTCTCATTATTTTAACTCTAAAACATCTATAATCTCAAAATAAAGATGGGTTATTCAATTATTCATCTTTAAATCATTATTTTTAACCCTAATTTAAAGTATTTTCGAGATTATAGTGACTTTTTCATAGAATGATAGAAAAGTACATATAAGTATGATAACATGCATGTAAATGAAATCATTTATGCCTTAATATGCATCAATAATCATGTTTTATCATGTTAATTTAGCATGTTATCAGTTATGGATAGGCACCTTGAGTTGTGATGGTTCTCCCTCTATTTGTAGACATTGGGTAAGTAAAATTTTTACTAAATCTCTCATGATGATGTCTATATCCACCAACTTCCATAGACCTTATGTGTGTATCCTATGAGTCATTAACCAACTTCTATCTTGAATCATGTCAAGTACTTGAATGGAAAGTTGCTATGGATATCGAGTAACTTGCCCAAGTGAATTATGGTACATGGGGAGGACTTAGTCCCATGCCCCACCAATGTTGATATTATGGCCTACAAGTGGGTCCCAAACTTAAATGTACTCTCAATGGCCTACTAACACATCATACTAATTAGTTGGGACCAAAGGATTTACTCAAGCTCATTGAATTAATTACACCAAGACTTTCTTTCATATGGTTTGATTGACCTCCATTTGGGTTTCTTTGTCTCTATTGGTCCATCAATAATGGTCTCTACAACAATTGGATATTTCCAATACTTTTCTAAAGGTAATTGACGAGACGAATCCATGTGATCATTGAAAACACACAGAGACGTGTCAAAAAAATCTCCAAACTCACAAATGTAAGATTATAATCACGAATTAAAGAGTCTAATGGGGAATAAGGGTCGAATCCATGGATAATTAAGGTATTTTTGAAGTGTTCTTCAAATTTGATCAAAATCGGACGAGGAATTGAGGTGAGAAATTATGGATTTTAGTTATTTTAGAAAGAGAACTCCAAGACAAATCCCAGGAATAAAAAATCACTTGATTTGGATCAAGATTCGTGAAGAAATTAAGGAATGAAAATTAAGGAGAAAAACCGATCGCGAAGAGAGAGAAATCCAAGAAATTATCTAAAATTTGATTAATCTACAAATTGAAATTGAAATATAACGATACAGGAAGAGAGATTAGGAGTTAAACACATAACCTAAACCAAAATAGTGCTCAAAATGATCTAATCGATTGTCGATATCAAGGGCTCTTCATTCCATGATTTCCAAGACGAGTTTTAGCATTTCAAGAGGTGATTTCTCCCTATTCTCTCAACAAAGTCTCACTTTCAAACACTCCTTGGACGCGGAAATCAATCTAGAGGAGGAGGAAAGCAAGAGATTCAAGGATCGAGATGTCTAAATAGTTCGATTGCTAAGGATGGTTTACATCGTCAAAAAACATATGTATTTATAGGCAAAATTGGGCGTGTCTGTTGGATTTGGCTCTTCATCTTCAATCAACGGCTCAGATGAAATGTTTCGATGTGAATCTTTACCATTAAGTCGTGTTCGTTTGATCGAAAGATAGAGCGCTCAAAGTTCACTACATCGCGCATAAAGAAGCGTTGCAAGATCTCGTCCGTCTGATCATGAATTGATGCCTCAAATTCTCATATGGCTCTTCAAATCCTGACCGTTATAACATCTCAAATGAACGGCCAGGATTGATCCGTTTAAAAAAATGAATCGTCATCCACTCAGATGTTGCCACGTACCCCCTCACTTAAGTGAGATTAAATGACCTTATTCGCATCGATCGGACGCTCGTGAGCATGCCACATCACCTGCACAATGAAATATACAAAAAATAGTGCCACGTGAAAAAAATAAAAGCAAATTGATGGGTATATAAGTGGAGATTATTTATTGGGCTTAGCGAATATCCTGAAAAGGATACTTAACCCACTAATCTCCCATGCGCACACATGCACACATGTGCGCCACGTGGCACATATACACGTCGCCATGTCATTCGGCTGCCGCATCAGCTGCCACGTTAGCACGCGATAAAAATCTAACTTTTTATATTTTATAAATAGAAAGAAATTTAAAATAAATAAATAAAATTCAGAAAAATTCCAAAAAAATCCCTAAAAATTAGAATATTCATACCTTTAAAAATATAACTTCAAATTAATCAAAATTTGTCTTGGTTGATCAGAAATTAAATAATCTATCATTCTGAAAAGTTAAATTTAATAAATAAAAAGGTAAAAAAATTCTATTTAAAAAATACACTCATTTATTTTAAAAAATATAGTTAGAAAAAAACATGAGTGTTTATAAAAATACTTTCTCTTAGTATTAATCATTAAATCCCAATTATAATCTCAAATATAAAGTGGGAATAATCTAATCTTAAATATATTTATTTAATTATTCATGATTATCCCTAAAATAATGCATTTTGATATTATAACTTAAAATTTTATTGAACTCAAAACATGATAACATGCATAAGAATGGAATGTTTTATGTCTTAATTTGTATTAATAATCATACAATTTTATGTGTAAGTTGTATGTTATCAATGACACGCATGACAAAGTATTTAGAGCAATTGTCAAGGTAGGTTGTATTGGAGGAGACTATCGTAGTACGCTACTTTCATCGTACAACATTTAGGCTTAAACGAATTCCAGGTAGTCGGTTTTTGAAATTTAGTAGTCTTCTCACTACTTATAGCCTCACCCCATGCACGTGCTATCCAACTATGATGTGAAAGGCCTTATATGGGGGCTCTATGCTACTCTGATCTACATTGATGGCGTTCTCTTGACATGTAGGAGGATATTTCTATTGCCAAAGCTTATCTTCATTAGGACTTTGTGGCTTGAACATGTAGATTTCTTGTTATTTCCTTCAAACAAGTACCAGCTTCTTTCATTACCGAATTTGCTTGCAGAAAGTCCTTGCCTTAGTATGAGTTCATTGACCGGATAAGGTTCAATGGGTGGGTGTCTCATGAAAGCGGCCATCGAAATCAAGCGAAGGTCAAAGGACCATTCGGGGCATAGACAGAGGCCTATTTTTTCAGTCAATCACCAAAAGGTGCACGTTGGACGACACAGAAACTCAATTCTTTTGCATAGGTAGGGGGTCGGCCACAACATATCAGCCGGGCATAGAGACGTAACAACCACCAATTTATTGTTTTTCCCATCTTTGCTTTTTCAGGCATGTCAACAATCTTTTCATCATAGTTGGACGTTTTACATCACATAATGTTCTTAAGTTTTAAATCCTATACCTAATCATTTGAATCTCATGCATACAATTCTTTTATTAGCAAATAAACATTATATTTTTATTGAATTATTGAATTTCACTGTCATTTATCGTGGTCCTCACCAGAATTTTATTATTTCATGCCTATTGCTTGTGTCATTGGCAATTATTATCATTTTTTTATTTCTTTGCATTTAATATTGATTTGCTTTCAATAATTAATGAAATTTCTAAATCACCTACCATAAAAATCCACAGCTGAAGATGCTAATTTCATGCCGACCCATTGTCCTTTTTCTTTCACTAATTGCATGTTTTCACTTTTTGCTATTCTTTTCTTACCATCGTCATACATCAAGATTGTATCATTCTCTACAAATTATCATCTTACATCCTTGCTTGCTCATTATTCATATTTGAAAGGGGTTATTTTATTTAATGGTTTCTAAAGATTGGCCCACCAAACTAAGGATCAGTTGATGAGCTGAACATAGGGAAAGGCAATCCGATCATGATCACAATGATCATGATCGATCCTTGGTTGATCGATTGAATCAACGGGCATCAATAACTTTGATGATCAGATTGTCAAACTGATGGGACGACCATCAATTAGCTCAGCTATGAGACCATTGATTAATCGAATGTGATTGATCAGATCATCAATCCGATCATGTCCTGATCGACAATTAACACTCTAAAATAAAAAAGATTTAAACTTCTAAAAAATTTGACAAAATACAGCCCATGATCCAATCGGCAATCAGATCATGGATTAAAAGTAGAGATCACTGATCAATCACAAAAGCGATCACTCCCTCAATCAATCCATTGGCTTTGATCACTGATCAATTCAAAACCAACTCAACACTATTAGTGATTGGATCACCACCTTTGATTACAACTATCTAATCAGGGTAATCCAATCACTGACTGCAATTTCGTAGCTGAAACCGGGTGATTTAGAGGAGGATACAGGGATGAGGAAAAGAGTCATGTTCATAGGGGAAGAAAAAAAAGAAATTATGTTTAGAGGTTTTTTACTATTTTATTGAGTCCAGGCGTTTACTTTCACTGGGTTCATCCATCTTCTATTTTTCTAGGAGAGATAGAGACTGTTCATAGAAAAAACTAGACCCAAACAACCATCATAACATGTTTAACCAGGACAGCTCACAAACAGACTGCTTTTAAAATGCATATGGGTGAATAAAAGAGAGTTTGACCTTTCTGGTTGCACAGCAGGTCGGTGAAGAGAGTCAAATCAGGTATCAGGAGTGGAAAGTGGGTTGGTGCCACATGGCAGTTACTGTGATCGTCGCTTAAGAGACTGCTCCAGAAGATACCTGCAAAATATGAGAGATCATGAACATCTCTCTCTCTCTCTATATTAAGAAGATGGACCAAGGTACAGAAATACCTTGGAGTTGGAAAATTCAGGGAAATAGTTAAATCTCAAGTTACTGATAGCGGAAAAGGTCTATGTCACTCATCTCTCTCTGCTCTCTGCTCTCTCTCTCACTCTCACCCTTTCTCTCTGATATATCTCCCTCTCTCTCTCTCTGTATAAATATATATGTATATAAATATATGTGCTACAGATTTTGAGGTCGCAGAACTAGAGAAATGCAGTAAAAGATAAGAAAGCCAAAAGAAGAAGACTTGCCTCCCAGTGTAGAAGCCAGCACTATACCAAGCGTTCACTACAGCAGCAAGGTCTGTCTCCGAACTGTTAACAATTTCTTCGACAGCTTCACCAGGAAGAAGCCCTTCTTTCCCTTTCTCTCTCTTCTCGGACACACCTATCATAGATCCCAAGCTAAATCTTAGCTAGGAATAAATATCCAGCTAAAAAGTTTTCCAATTAACATGAAAATTGAATTCTTTTCTTCTGGTAACAGATTCCATATTTTTAAGGTTTTTGATGGGTACTAATTTGATTATTACCAAATATGGTATCATTCAATCACACCATGGGTTTGTAGATTATGATGATGATGATGATGATAGATCAATTAGAAAATACGAGTGCTAAGAGCGATGATTAAGGAAAACAGCAGGAATTAGTACATGAAGAAAGAGTTTGAGAAAAGGATACCCAGTTGTTCTCTCTTTCTTAGTTTCTAGAGCTTTCTCACTCCTCAGAAACACACCAAACTCGAATATAGGCCAAGACTGCTTATCAATGTCTTTTATCACATCCTATTTGAAGATATGAATTGACAGAGTAATATTCATGAGCTCAAGGGGAGTGATTGAGTCCAAGGTGTTTTAGTAAATTTAGTCATTTGTATGGGTACTAATTAAGTAATTGAGTCCAAGTGTATACGGCAATTTTGGTCATTTGGTATTTTGTGCAGTTGCGTATATAAAGCATGAATCTCATGAGCACAAGAGAGCAACTGAATTCTAACCCGTAGCGGGCCTGGGGATCCTTCCCAACCCATGTACCTTTCATTATCTCCCTTGCCATGCAGTTGAGTATCACAACACCCAACTAGAATATTTGCCGAATTTAACCTCTTGCTCTCTCTCTCTCTCTGCCCCCCTTCCTTTCCTCTATCCCCTCACACACAAAAGCAGGAAATGCCAAAAACTAGCCCATCTCTCTTCTAACTTGGAAAAAATTCTACCAAGACACAATCTCTACTCCAGGGAAATAGCAGATAAACCCATTCCAAGTCTCTCTCTTTTTCCCTTCATTTGTCCGTGCTTCAACTCTGAACCTTACGGATCAGTGCACTGACACAAGAAATAACATTAACTCTTCAGTATTTCACTTCCCATTGATCTGAAAATTAGGGTCAAAGGATATTTCAATAGTATTGATGCATTCATTTTGGGATGGAACGGCAGTTACATGGATCCCAAAATCCAAGACAAAATGACTTGAGAAAAACACAAAAAAATCATTAAAGCGTTTTACAAAGCTAGTTAGAAAAATTTAGTATGCACCTTGAGATGTGGGGCAGACAGACGAAATACCTGCTGCATACTGAGAAATGCAACATGATGGAAGTGCAGGGGCATGGCTGTAATTTTCGGGGAACTGAGGTTCATGATGGTGATTCCAATAGCCAGCTTCCTGAAGCTGCTGAATTACGCTCTGCCTCTTTTCTTCCAGTTCATAGTATTGAGTAATCAATTGCGTGTAATCTTCTCCAGATGTGGATTCTAGAAAGTTTTTATAGTTCAAATCCTGCGATCCAGGTTCAATCTGACTTTCTACATAGGAAGATGAATCAACAGTTAACAAGGCTTCTGCTTTTGACTGGCTCTGGTTTGTTATATCAGATTCTGAGTGAGTTCTGTGGACAGAAAATGGGTTATAAACACAAACTAAAACTTCTAAGGTAGTTTTTGTACGAGCAAGAAGATTAGTTGAATAAAATGAAAACCAACGTTTTTTTAAGACTCTAAATTCTCTATTGAGAGTGAATTTTGTTTGGAACAAAGAAGATTTTTCAATAGCAGTGAAATAATTATATGTGCAGTGAAGAAGAGAATGATAATTTTCCCATGACATCAAGATCATTGGGCTCTGAGTGACTACAATGGACAGAAAATGGGTCATAGGCATCAATTTGAACTCTTAAAGGTTATCCTTCTACTAGCATAAAGATTAGTTAAATGAAATTAAAACCAATGGTTTTTTAGACCTTAGGTTCAGTATTTTGGGTAAATTTTACTTTAGAGCAAAGAACATTTTCGGATGAAAAATAAAACAATTTTGTGATCGGTGAGACACAAATGATAACTTTCCAATGACATCTGAAATTCTTCATCAACTCACAGTTGGATGTGGTCAGTACTCGAAGGCTTGATTTCACTGGTAGAAAATTCTCCTTCTGTAGAAGAGACATTAATCTTTCCCCTTGTGTAACACCTATGAAAATACAATCAGATAAAAAGAGTGAAACACCTGAAAACCAAAGCCAAAATCTAGTCGATTCTAAAAATGGCACAATATATAAAGATAACACAAACTTCCTCCATCAAATCGCAGTCTGAATTTCAAGTATTAAGAGATGACAACAATACCAGAAACACCCTATTCTGCTAAATCGTAAAGAGCTATGCATATTTTATTACGCCCGTAAATCAAGGAAAACGTCGAAATAAAATACATCCATATTTGATAAAATGTCGCGAAACAACTTTTCACAATAGATTCTGGATCAGCTCACGTCTCTGACCGACTAACCGTCGTATTTCAGATCGCAGTTCTGCCGCAGGATCGGGATATCAATGGAAAACGAAATGATTGTAAACGTATAGCTGTAGACTATTAAGCAAGAAATATGAACAAATTGCCGGTTCCAACTAAATTTCAATCAGTAAATAGGAGCTTTCGGGTATGATAGAGCGATGAAGGAAAATTGAATAAGGGAAGAATTATACCTTGTAGTTGTTCACGGCCTGATCGAAGGCGTTAATCAGGGCAGAATCGTCCCAGAGATTTGTCTCCTTCCCCATTCTTCTCTACGAGATAAACTTCCCCGCTAAAACCCTTTTTCAGGGTTTTTGAATATATATCAATTATTTTCCTGCTTTGATAAACGATGAATGACCCGGCTCTTCGAATTCAGCAGAACTTCGTGTTCAACGATTGATGTAAAAGAGAGACATACATGATAGATAGATCCATGGATATATCTACATGTGTGTGTGTATAGAAAAATATAGAGATGGATAGATAGATGAAAATCATAGAAAAGGAAATAGATAGATGATAAGAAATGTAAGAAGATAGCTAGATTGATTGATTGATTGATTGATTGATTGACAAATAGATAGATGATCACAAATATACCTAGATAGATAGATAGATAGGTGTATGAATCTTTATATGTCTAGATAGATAGATAGATAGATAGATAGATAGATAGATAGATAGATAGATAGATAGATAGATAGATAGATAGATAGATGCAGATATAGATAAATATAGAGAGATTGATGAATATAAAGACTACATTATGGATTTCTAGCGGTGAGTTTTGTCTGCCACCGTGAAGAAAAGAAGAACACAGAGAGTTTGTCATCTCCTTGATCATGATCACCTGAGGAGCGCTTTCCTTGCATTTTCGGGGTATTTTTTCTTTCAATCTATTTCAAGGTATCGTCAAAGAAGAAAAAACAAACCCTAAGACCTTTATAATAGGTAGGTTTTGAATAGAGAAGCAATGGGTATGATGATACCCTCAATAGTATTAAAAACTATGTAGACTAGATCTAAACATATGGATGATTAAGATATGAATAGAGATATTAAAATATGAACCTCAAATAAACATAGGCATATGAATAGAATAGATATCATAATCTAATTAAAAAATTACAAGGTTTATATTTATAGTTATGATTAGCTACAAAATTAATATAACTGATTGTATGATATGATGATTATGAGTGTACACATAAGGATATGAATGAGGAGATAATCGCTAATTTTCCTGAAATCAAACACACTCGTTAGCCTCAAATAAGAACATTAGTGGGTTAGTCCAAAATAGTCATATAATTAAAATTAATTGCGGAAAGACTTGATATTAATGATTCTTAATTCCTTAATTGTGCCAATGATAATTCAATAATAATAATAATACTTACATCAAAACTATCGCTCTAAAATACTTCACTAACCAAGAACTATTGGTCATATGCATTACAAGTGCCCTTACAAAATGATTGTTCGTTTCTAGAAATACCATTTTCACTGACATGTAGGCTAACCTAATGCTAAGGAGCATTGAAGGACTTGTCACCAAGAGGTGTTGACTTTGAGCAAACACGAAGAGATGGTAAGATGTTGTCTTAGATGGAGAAGACAAAGTTGTTGCATTTGCCAAAGGTAAGTAATTGACATTCCCCGTAGCATTGTATCATTAATTATTATTTTTTAAAAGATCATATCATTAATTTTTATCTTAGAGTGTCATCGTACCTTTTTCATTACTTCAATTGTAGTATATGAGCATATTCTGGGGGCATGTGGTCATCATGCAGAGGAGACATCTCAATGATTTGTGTGACAATAACATTGATAGTTTGTTATCTTCATGACTATATGGGGATAGAGAATTTTTTTATAAAAAAATTTATGATTATTTTTTATATTCAGATTATTTTTATAAGTTCTTGAAAAATAAGGAAAATCCTTTTTCAATATAAGCCAATGAGACTAGGCAAACCTCATTGTTTTTAATAAATCTTATTTTTTTATCGCTATACATATATAACGTTTAGAATGAAGTTCAAAAATATAAATTCAATGATTAGTAAGTTATGATAAGATTATATTACAATGATTGGTTGTGCATAAACACATATTCTAAATGCTACTATTCATATGATATATTAATAAGAATAGTACTCTTATTTATATGATGAGGATAGTTAATCCTTTGATCATTTATGAGGAGATGATAAAGTGAGGCATTGGGTCTCTCTCACAAAAGAGTTCTACTAGAAAGTGACCAGCTAGCCTATCCAACTATGCATATCTTCTTCATATTATTATTAACTTGACATTGATTATCATACATGTATGATGTTTTTTTAAAAAATCTAAGAATAAATGCAATGAAAAGTAAATTATGTTGAGATCATGCTATAATAATTATTTATCCATAAACACAAATTTAAAATTTTCTATTCATTAGTTATTCAAATAAAATAGTAATGCATGTTCCTACTCATATGATGAATATGGTTAATCCTATAACTATTTTTTTAAATATCATTAGGTAGGGCATTCAATGCTTCTTGGCGAAAAGAGTTCATCAAATTGATCCATATTAATACCTACATAGAATTGTACTGAATTTTCAACCATGTTCATTTATGTCTCACTCGTATAGGTTTGTCCTTAAGCTTAAAACACCAACGACATCTTATGAATGGAGAGTTGTCTTTAGACTTTGACCTATGAGTCTTGATCCATACTCTAAACTATCAACGCTCTGATACTAAAAGATATTTATGAAGGTTATTTAAAAGTCAAGATAGATTCATTTGCTCTCGATACTAAGGGGAGATAAACTCTAGAAATGATGCATGGCAGTCCTTAGAAAAGGGAAAGAGAAATGACCAATTAGGGTTTTTGAATTTCAGTCTTACTCAGTCCAATTGGAATGATCAATTAGGTTTTAACTATTGACCATTTCCTAAGCTATTTGATGATTGTCGTGTAATTAAGGATTATACACATATAATAACTACTAAAGGTTCTACATCACCTTCTGGAACACGTGATGTATCTTGGTGCCTAATGTGTGGGGAACTCGACCTATCAATTGAGTAAAATTAATTCAAGAGTAATGAATTCATTTTTATCATAAATTAATTAAAGGTATTAAAACTAGTCAATAGTTATTGGGCCTATAAGGTATTTAATTGGATGTATACATGGGCCCGAGAGTGTCATACACATAAGACTTCTTGATGGTGGGGGTAAATAGATAGATGCGTTTGGTTTTTCATGAAAAATTTTAGACACTATTATATGGACTTCATGTGGGGAGGGGTTGGGGAACCCATGAAATCTTTGTCTTCTCTTGAATCCCACAAATTTGTGTGGCAAGTAATGGTGTAGAAATCAGTATGGATCAAGCCTAGGCTAGCTAGCACTTCAAATTATGTGCAAGTGGAGGAGATCTTCCAGGATGAGAATCACTTGGATATCATTACAAGCATGACATGCCGCGCCTTGCAACACCACATTCGAAGAACCAAAAGTTTGCATATTCAATTCTACACAAGGTGATTGGATCGAGTTTTGTCATTTTGTGTATGTTCATTTTAGTTTTTCCCCTTGCATGATTGCAGTGATTTCCAATTATCTTCTTGGGATTCCCAAGATCCTAGCATTAGTTACAAACAACCTATTGATGGAACTTGAGTTTGCATCTTAATTCTTTAGCATATTCAGATACATAAAAACAGAACTAAACTCATACCTGAATTCATGGAATGATTCTTCATCTCTGAAGAATTCTAAAGTGCAGAATAGCCTTCATGAATATCCCCAAGATAACCTCTTGATCTCTTGAAGAAATGGGTTACTCAAGTGGACCATGGCCTCCTATTTATAGAGAGTGAGGAGAGCTTATGCCTCTAATTAATAATTAGTCAGCCCATTATTGACTAATAACTGATTTAATTGCCTCTAAACATAATTAACCTCCACACACATAAATGAATGTCTTAATCCCCTCATTAAACATAATCAAATCACTCAAGAGGGATTATATGATAGCTAATTCACAATAATACATAACTATGTCCACGTAATAAAGATTAAACCTAACACCTATTTCTCATGAGATTCAAGAAGATTGGTCTCCCAAACAACTAAATATCTCTATCATCTTTCTTTGTGATTCTTTGGATGAGCATGTGTTTATTGAGCAACCTCTAGGGTGTGTGCTTTAAGGGAATCTTCTTTAGCTGGTATGCTCCATTGAGAAATTTGTCAAATTAGTCACTAATATTGTTTTTAACATTGAATCATCTACTTACTTCTTATGTATTTACCTCTCTATGTGCATTCCACATGGCACATATTATCTATAAAATATTACTCTCTCAATCACTAAGGAAATTTATACTTGACATACTTGAACAAACTTGACTACTTGGTTTCAAACTTGAAGCTTCACCATTGGAGGTTTGACCCAAGTTGTAAGGTGAAGACTCAAAAATGTTGGATGGCCTTAAATATTGATGGCTTTTGGGGAATCTGATTGACCTTATAATCACTCACATTGATATTATTTTATGTTATTGATGTCCTCGATTAGTTCAAAGAGTATTCTTGTTACTACCCTACAAGTTTTTTGGGGAGAGAAAATTACAAGTATGCTACCTCCTATAGAACACATGTTGGTGACAATCTAGTCACCTAGATCTCACGTAAGCAAAATATAATATGTTATTCTTGTGCATGATCTAGATATTTCCCATGATAGAGACAACTTGAGAGATGGGTTGCCTATGATCTATCATTGAAAACGTGGGGGGCCAATGACCATAAAAATTTCTACGGTTGTTGAAAATACACGGAGATGTGTCAAAACCTATTCCAAACTCACCAATTTAAGATTAAAATCATGAATTAAAAATAATAATGATGAACAAGGTATTTTTGAAGAATTAAGGTATAGGTTGAATCCACAAAGAATTAAAGTATTTTCGAAGTGTTTTTCAAATTTGATCAAAATTGGATGAGGAATTGAAGTGAGAACTTAGGGACTTTAGTAATTTTAGAAAGAGAACTCTAAACATTAATCCTCAAAATAAAAAATCACTAGATTTGGATCATGATTTGCGGAAAAATCAAAGAACAAAAATTAGGTAGAATTTCCAAAATGCAAAGAGAGAGAAAATAAAAAGTAAATCTAAAATTCGATAAATCTACGATTCAAAATTGAAATCTAATGTTATAGGAAGAGAGAGGAAGAAAACACGAATTCCAACACGAAATAGCTCTCAAAATAATATAATTGATCGCCGGATCAAGGGTTCTTCATTTCGAGATTTCGATGACGAGTTTCAACATTCAAAGAGTGATTTCTCCATGTTCTCTCAAGGAAATCTCACTTTAAAACACTCCTTGGATGCAGAAATTGATCTAAAAGAGGAGGAAAACAAGAGCTTCAAGGATTGAGATGTTTAAATAGTTTGATTACTCGAAACACCCAAGAATGCTTTAGCATTGTCGAAGAACATGAGTATTTACAGGCCAAATTAGACGTGGCCGTTGGATTTGGCTTTTCATCTTCAATCAACGGCTCAGATGAAACGCTTGGATGCGAATTGTAGTTGTTAAGTCTTATTCATTTGATCAAAGATGAAGCGCTCAGATTTTGTCACGTCGCTCGTGAAGAAGAAGCGTCGCGAGATCTCGTCTGTCCGATCATGAGTCGACACCTCACATTCTCCGATGACCCTTCAAATCCTGGCCGTTATAACTCCTCAGATGAATGCCCAAGATTGATCCGTTTAATAAAATGAATTATTGTCCACTCATATGCTGCCACGTAGCCTCTCACTTAAGTGAAAATGAGGGGCTAAGATTAAACATCCTTATTTGCATCGATCAGGCGCTCGTAAGCGTGCCTCGTCACCTGCGCAATTAAATAAACAAACATTGTCCCACATAATAAAAATAAATGCAAAGTGATAGGTTTATAAGTAGAAATGATTAGTGGGTTTAGAGAATATCCTAATAAGCATGCTTAACCCTCTAATCTCACATGCACACACGCATGTGCTCGCACATGTACACTATGCGCCACGTGGCGCGTATACATGTCACCACTTGGTGACACATCATTTTGCCCACCGCGTTAGCTACCACATCAACATGCAATAAAAATATGAATTTTTTATATTTTTAATAGAAATTTATTTAAAATAAATTCAGAAAAATTAAAAAAATAGAATAATTATAAAAGTTCCTAAAAATTAGAAAATTCATAACTTTAAAAATATAACTCCAAATTAATCCAAATTTGTTAGAGTTGATTAGAAATTAAACAATCTATCACTCTAAAAAGTTAAACTTAATAAATAACAAGAGAATAAATTTTTATTTTAAAAATGAACTCATTTCTTGTAGAAAATAAAGTTATAAGAATAAATGAGTGTATATAAAAATATTTTTCTCTTATTATTAATCATTAAAACCCTATTAAAATCTCAAATATAAAATAGAAATAATCTAATCTTAAATATCTCTCTTAAATTATTTATGATTATCCCTAAAATAGTGCATTTTGATATTATAACTTAAATTTTTATAGAATGATAGATATACACTCAAAACATGATAACATGTACAAGAATGGAATATTTTATGCCTTAATTTGCATTAATAATCATAAAATTTTATGCAGAAATTGCATGTTATTAGTCAACCCTTAGATGCCTAAACTAATTGGTTTTAATGTACATCTTTGAGATTTCCTGACTTACTATAAATTTACTAAACACATTGAGATTGAGATTGAAAGAATGTTTGAGAAAAGGTATTTTAAGGCATCATCCACACTCCACACGTGTTCTCGTATAATCGAGTAGTAAATATCTTTATTAAGAGCCTCAACAATATCACATGTGATAAATTGGGTACCAAGCATAACATTTTCTTTTATATGCTCTACCTTGAGGGGAAGTATTAGGGCAACCTTTCCAATCCCCTGATTGGTAAGCCCATTGAGGCCCATGGTTGCCTATGTCTACTCTAACTTCCACTCTCTCACTTACTCATGCTCAACTTGTGTTATCATCCTTTTCTATTTTGCAGTGGTCAAAGTCAACCCCATTAGTCAAAGTCAAGCATTCTTAGTCAAAGTCAACCTAATTAGACAAAGTCAACCATTCTCAGACAAAGTCAACTTGATTAGTCAAAGTTGACCATACTTAGTCAAAGTCAACCATTCTCAAGTGAGTTAGGAAACAAGTATCTCAATTGTAAGTGTTTCAGTCTTGAGGTTTGTTTTGTCTTATATCTCATCCGTTGTATCTCGTATTATTAGTATCATCTAGATAGACATACATTTGCATTAGATATTTGGACAAGTCTCAATGGTTGAGGCATTGAGGAGTTGAGTCTTCGGAGTGAGAAATTCATAAGGAATCGAAAGACAAGATCTTACATTACTGGAGGTCGGCGACACAATTAGAAGATGCACGACATGACTTGCACATACGGACGATCTGGTGTGGATATTAGCACGAGTGGATCTGGTTTGACCAATAGTCGAATTTTTGTAAAATCAGAGAACCAAAAGATGTCAAAAGATTACAAAAACTATATATTCACAATCTATGAAGAAAATGGAATTTATTGATATAAGATTCGTGATTTTTCAATAAGAAATGGATTTACTATAAATTATTGAAAATCAAAGATCAGAAAAATCCCGAAATGAACACTTCGGAGAAAATCTTCAAATTGACTTATCAAATGATTTTCAATTCTTCCAATTTATATATAAATAGAAATCTAAGAACCAAAGGATTCCAAAGAGACCAAAATTATCAAATTATGATTTATATTTTGAAAGTAATTGACCCCGAAAGTCAACGCTCAAATTCGGGTTGAAAATGAATAGTGCTTGGTCAAACGTTAAATTGAGGAGTCAAATGATCTTGGAATTTGACGAACTTGCTATCCACGGAAAGCTGATGAAATAAGGAATCCAATAAAACCAGAATCAGGTGATTTGGAATTATAATCAAAGAGATATCCTATTTTCAAAATCAGCAAAATTTTGAACTGAAATTGGGTAAAATTGAAGAACACTATGACCTAAAACTCCAAATTAACGGTCTAAAACTAATAAAAACTCAAACTACCATCAGATAATCAATTGAATCTCACTACTAACCCAATTTCTAGGAAGATGGGGCTTCAATTCACACGGATTGAAGCGGATTTTGCATGGTTTCTTCCTCATGGACGTTCGGCGTTCAAGGGGAAAATTCTATGAAATCCAACGATTAATCACGACGAATCCTACTCCAATCGGATCTCGATTGAGTCTAAACGCAAGGGAATCATGATGAACTTAAGATTTTTTTCCAAATTTGCTTTATTACTTCATGAATCAATCAAGAGTTGAGTTTACAAAGGGAGAGAACATCTATTTATAGAAAAGTATGTGCGAAATTGGTGGATCGTGGCCCACGACGTGGATTTCACTTCGTGTGATTTCAGCCGTCGAATCGCGCAGAATCAATGGGATCGTGGGCCCATGATGCGGATTCCACTCCGTGTGATTTCAGCCATTGGATCGCGCGAAATCGGTGGGATCGTGGCCCATGACGCGGATTCCACTCCGTGTGAATTCAGCCGTCCAATCGCGCGATTTAATCTCGATCGTCCGATTGCACGATTTAATCCCGACCGTCTGATATCACTGTTCACCCCACGTAGGCACCACGTAGGCATCCATGTGGGCTTGAGTGGCCCCACCATGTGTCCGCATCGCGCCACGTGACCTCCGTGGGTCCCGCGCGATTACATAAATCCTAAAAAATCAAAATAAAATCCAAAAAATTCTGAAAAGATTAAGAAATTCATAAATTCATTTATATAACTCCTTTTTAACTCAAATTTTCTCCATTGGATCACAAATTCCTTTATCTTTAATATTATGACATCTCAAAATACAAAATAAAAGAATCATATAGGATGAATTTCAAATAAACATAGAGAATTTCTTAAGATGTCTATTTTATATCATCCAAACATTCTCTTCTTGAAATTAAATCTTCCAATCATCTACTAAAGTCAAAGTAATTTAAGGGAAGTAATTAACCTTATAAAATATTAAACATCTATAAAGCTCATAATTAACCCTAATTTATGCATAAATATGAATTTTAGTATAATGGCATACCAATGAAGAAAATTCATAAAAACTATGGTAACATGCATCATATTCACATAAAATAAGCATGAATATGAGTTAATTAGGATAAGAATTTAATTTATAAATACATGTTATTAGGGTTGAGAGGATTAGGTTTCCTTTTTGGTAAGATTGGAGGCTTTGAGGCAACAGTATTCAGGATTGGATTTATGGACATCAGGTCCCCTAACCAGTATATAATTATTCATATATCATGAGTGATGAAGAGAATCTGCGCGGTCGATGAAAAGACGCGGATAAGCGTAAAAAATAATTACCAAACTAACCAATTTAGAAAAATAATCACGAATTATATAGTATAGAGGTGAATAAAGGTCGAATCCATAGAGAATTAAGATTTTTTTATGTACTATTTGAAATTTAATCAAATTGGACCATGAAATGATGTGAGAAATTAAGGATTTTGATAGATTTGGAAAGGTAACTCGAAGGTGAATCCACAAAATAAAAAATCACATAATATGGATCAAGATTCGCGAAGAAACCGACAAGTGAATTAGGTAGAAATTTCTAAATGAAGAGATAGCAAAAAACCAAAATTAAAATTGAAAATTACCTTAATCTATGATTCAAAATTTAAATCTAATGTTATAGGAAGAAAGATTACGATGAAAACACAATTTCTAACCCAAGATATCACTCGAATTGATCCAATTGCTCTTTAGATCAGAGGTTTTTCATTCCGGGAATTCGAAGACGATCGTTGGTGTTGAAGAATCGATTTCTCCTTATTCTCTCAACGAAATCTCACTTTCAAACACTCCTCGAACACATAAATGAGTCTAGAAGTGAAGGGAAGCAAGAGATTCAAGGATTGTGGTGTATAGACCGTTCGATTACTCGAAAAACCCAAGAATATAAATGGGCACATTTGGGTGTAATCGTTGGATTTGCCATTTCATCTTTGATCAATGGCTCTGATGAAATGCTTGGATGCAAATCGTTATGGTTAAGTCGTGTCCGTTCGATCGAAGATAAATCGGAAAGATTTCCCCACGTCACGAGTGAAGAAGTAACACCAGAAAATGCCCGCCATATGATCTTGATCTAATGCTCTAGATGCTCTAATGTTTGGATGGTTTTATTCTCAGCTGTTATAACTCCTTAGATGAAGAGCTGAAATTAAATCGTTTTAAAACGATTTGCCAACAAACTAGAGTGCACCACATATCCCCTCACTTAAGTGACGATCGACGCTCGCGATCAAATCACGGGATCGAACGCTCCATATTTTGCCACGTCATCTGCGCATAAAACAGAAGCAAATAGTCCCATATGACATAAATTATTCAAATCCAATGGGTACGTAAGTAGTACGCGATTAATGCAATAGCAAAAATCTTGAAAAAGGTGCTTTCTCATTAATCACACACACACGTGCACATGTACACTTGTATGACACGTGGCCTTCTCATACTCCACCACGTAGTGCCGCGATTTTTTTTGTGCCATGTTAGCACGCGATAAAATTATAATTTTTTATTCACTTTAATTCAAAATAAATTGAATTAAATTAATTAAAAATTCTGAAAAAATTCTGAAAAATTCCAAAAAGATCCCTAAAAATTAGAAAATTCATAACATTCAAAATATAACTTCAAATTAATCTAAATTTATCTTTTTGATCAGAAATTAAATAATCTATCATTTTTAAAAGTCAAATTTAATAAATAACAAGGCAATAAATTTTTATTTAAAAAATACACTGATTTCTCTTAGAAATTAAAACTTAGAAAAATAAATGATCATATAAAAAGTATTTTCTTTTATTATTTAACATTGAAACCCAATTATAATTTAAAATATAGATGAGAATAATCTACTCTAAAATATATTCTATAAAAATGCATAATTATCTGTTAAATAGTACATTTTGAGATTATAACTTAAAATTGCATGAAATGATAGACATGCACTCAAAGTATGATAACATGCATAAAAATGAAATGTTTTATGCCTTAATTTGCATTAATAATGGTATAATTGCATGTTAAAATTTCATGTTATTACTGAGGAGTAGAGGAGAGCGACAAACTACGAATCGCCTATTACAAAACTTAGAAAATACAAAGATTTACTACCAACTAATTCACCACATTTTTAGTTAGTATCACCACCGTATCAAGACTTTCAAAGTAATAATGGGGAAAAATTTTGTGCCAAGATGGATGGGACCACTAGCTCATTGCAATGTCTCCCCCCTTCATCCTTGAAAACTCCATTATGATGTTCAAAGAGCTCTTGCACCAAGGTCAAGGTACTAGAAATCCCTTCATCTCTCCTAATGACTATCATCAACTAGGAAAGTAGCTGATCCTTGGACTAATCAAGCTGCTCTTGGCTTGCAGCATACATTAGTGTTTTATTGACATGAAAGAAATTTCAAACAAATTGTGGCAAACTCCTTTGTCATGTTGTCTAACATCAAGCTCTTGTGAAAGGGAACCATTAGGGCCACCATAGTGATGGCTTTGCTCACCCACAACACCCTTGTGTACTTGTTTAGATTCATGTTCATCACAAAGCTACATGCTTCCATTTGATGATCACTCCTCTAGTTGCAAGTGCCTAGCCCTCGAGAAAAGACAAAGCTCTTGAGTCCATTTATAGAGTTCTTTAATGTGCTCATGAAGTCATTTGATAATTTATAAGATGTCATAGATGATCGGATCATGCCCTAGTTAACATGTTGTAAGGAGACATGGGACCAACCAAGCGTGAACATGTTATTATCTTCCACATCATCATGGTACTCATAGACTCTCATGAACTCCTATTGTCATTGATCCAAATTTTTAGTAGGACAATATATCTCCTAGACTCATAGAGTGACCTTGGAAGGCTTCATTCTTCTCAGTTGTAATTTTGTGTGTGCCTAGGTCTTTGTTGTTGTCATAGTTGTTAGACGTCATGTACACATTGTCTTCCTTCAAAATTGGAGGTGTAGTAGGAGGAACAAAGCTCTTTATCATTTCTTGGATACCCAAGTTCAAGATATGAGTGAAACATGACAAGTGTTACTTTGAAATGAATTGTGGGTTCATGCCCTTTATCCTCTTTGCAATCACTTATAATATCATGTTGTTTCTTGAGGCGTTATCAGTTTTGATAGCACAGACCTAAAAGAAAAGCGTATGAAGTTGAGGCTTGTAGAAGAATCTTTTTGCACTTTAGAAGATAAACCTTCTCAATAAGGGTGAAATCCTCAAGTTTCTACACGATGAACTTGGTCATCTTGTCGCCATCATGTATTCTAGCTCACTACCAAATGCTAAGAACCAGCTTGCAATACTCCACATTCCATGCCACTCTTGTATTAGCCTAGTGAATGGTGACACCGAGGATTTGAGTACAATTCTCCACAATCCTTGCATCTGGTGAGTGACACTTGCTCTACATTGATGAATAGGTACTTAACATCTACTTCATTAGCTTATACTTTTGCATTATCCAATGGTTGATGAACTTTCTATTGGGAGTATCAAGGTGTTGGAATCCAAGGCACCCAGAAAACTTTGATAAATGTAATGAAAATGAATCAAACATTAAAATGATTGTATGATGCTAGAGAAAAAATTAAATATCGAAGTCATTAGGATTTGAAAATGTAAATCCTATAAGCCAATCACACTTCCATATATCTTGTTTATGTTCATTGAAATGAAATTTATTCATTGTTATTCTTCTATGATGTTTGAAATGAAGTCCATGAGCATATGCAATGACTAAGTGAATTACGATGAGATCATAATATAGTGATCATCAGTTTTTAAACATATGTTCTAAACATTCTTTTTGGGATATTTAAGAAGGACATCAAATTATTCAGAAATAATAATACTTTATGGTTTGACTCATATGATGAGTATGACTTATCCTATAGCCATCGGTGTAGATACGTTGAGGATAGATAATGGCTGGTCATCGGAGAAAGAGTTCACTAAATTTGTCTGTACGAAATCCCTAAATGGTATTATATCTAATGGTGCATAGGGTTGATTCATGTCACGGTTGTGTATATGGTCTTTTGACTTGAGACACAAAAGACATCTTGTTTATGATTGTCAAACTCTTTGGATGTCTGTGTTTTGATTATGACTCATGAAATCCCTAGCCACGAGATCTCTCAAACGTCATACATTAGATATAATATAAAGTCCTGAAAGATAATTGTGTAATCAAGATGAGATCATGTGCCTTCAATATTTGAGGAGATTGACTCAAATATAATGAAATCTTTGGCTAAGGTAGTGGAAAATATGGAAGGAGTCATTGATGATTTCTTAGACGCATCAATACTAAGTTGAGTGACAGATTAGGGTTTCACAATTGAGCATACCCTAAGTCATTCATGAGTCTCGTGAAAATTAAGGATTATACATAAATGATAACTGATCATGGAAAGGTTCCATAAGGGAGTTTATATGTACTCTATATCTCTTAGAATACATGTTGTAGCTTGGTACCCAATGCGTTGGCAACTCAAACTATTGATTGGGTTAAATTGATCCTTGACTAATCAATCTCTATGTTAATATAGATAATTAATAAAGTTGACCAATAAAATATTATTAGGTTTATATATTTATTAACTAGTGAGATATGTAGACCTAGAGGGTCACACGCATAAGGTCTATGAATCTTAATAGATAAAGACATAATTATGAAGGTTTTTATTAAAAAAAATTATATATCAAATGTCTGCAAGTATGATAACATGCTAAATTAACATGATAAAACATTATTATTAATGCATATTAAGGCATAAATGATTTCATTTCCATGCATGTTATCATATTTATGTGTATTTTTCTATCATTCGATGAAAAAGTCATTATAATCTAAAAAATACTTTTAATTAGGGTTAAATATGATGATTTAAAGATAAATAATTTAATAACCCATCTTTACTTGAGATTATAAATGTTTTTAGAGTTAAAATATTGAGAGAAATCATTTTATAAACATTTATTTATATTTTCTTAAGAGAAAACACTTAAAGAATAATTATATTTATGAAATAAAAACTCTCATTATTTATCAATTTTTACCTTTTTGAATGATAGATAATTAAATTTTGGATCAAATGAAAGAAATTTGGATTAATTTGGAGTTATATATTAAAAGTTATGAATTTTCTAATTTTTAGGGATTTTCCTGGATTTTTCTGAATTAATTTTGCGATTTTAATGTTAAAAATGATTTTAAAATAAGCAAAAAGGGGGGTTTATTCGCGCGGGGCCATGTGGATGTGATGTGGCACTCAGGGCCACGTGGCGCCTACGCGGCGTGATGTGACATATTTATATTTATCGTAAATATATGGGTTATAGTACATATAAGCATTTCGTATTCGGAATTACGCTTACCCATTTATTCAATGCACATTATAAACCCGTTAAGTTCCTTTAATTTTCTCCGTGTGGGACTAAGTTCCACATGGTTTTAAATGATGCAGGTGACGTGGCTAAAAGCAAGGCGTTGGATCAAAATCAAAGCGCGTCGATTGGATGAACTCAAGGTCCACCGGATCACATCAGCGCATGTGCTATATTTAAAGGAGTTATAACCGTCCATCGCGCGCTACGCATCCTGACTGTCGGATCGCGATTCCAGGGGCGCGATCTAATGCGTTTTATAACGCATCTCAACGGCTTTATCTGGACGCTCCATCCAAGATCCGACAGCTGCGACATTTTTTTAAACGGTCCACGATGGACCGTTCCATCGTAACCGTCGATCGTTTCAATCGGACGGTTACGCCCAAATACCCTATAAAAGACATGTTCTTCTGATTTGTAAAGCATTCGAGTTAGAAATCAATCTAATTGATCTGTTTAGACACCTCCCTTCTCAAATCTCTTGATTCCATCCTCTTTCTACACTCATTTCCGCATCCACGGAGGGTTTGAAATTGAGATTTGGTTGAGAGACGAAAGGAGAAATCGAAGCTTGAACTCCACGATCGCGTTCTTCACGTTTTTGACGATTGAGGTGATTAATTGTTTAATTTGATCGTAATCTTGGGATAGTGGAGTCGGTCTTTGCTAATCTTTCATCCATTCATGTTTAATTTTCGATTTAGATTAGGAATTGAAGTTTAATTTCATTTAATTTTTGTTGAATTCGTGATTTAGAACTTCTGAAAATTCTCTCTACTTTGATCTTCAATTTCTCCGCGAAATCAAGATCAATTTTGATGATTCTTGATTCCGTGGAAACGATTTGAAGTTATCTTTCATAATCTACCATTTTCCCTAATTTCTACCATCGATTCATTATCCGATTTGATCAATTTCGAAGAGATCATCATAAATGTCCTTATTTCCTTGTGGATTTGACCTTTATTTACCATTATACCCCTCAATTCGAGTTAATTTCATCAAATTGGTAAGTTTGGAATTATTTTTGACATGAGACCGTATGAAATCGACGACCTCACGATTTCCTCTCGTCAAAGTAGGAGGAGAATGACCACAGCTAAAGGTGCCCATGCAAGCCGTGAAAGATTTCTCTTCTTTCTTATCTTTCTGTCTTGGTGAAGAGCATTGGAGAGGAGATCCAACCATCCACAGATCATGCAGATATAGCTATAGGCTAGACACTTGAATCGCTTCAAGAACTTCTTCAAGAGAACCTAGTAAGTATTTTTTTCATACATACTAGAAGATAGGATCATTTATTCATAGTACCTTGGTGTTTTGAATATCCGATTCAATGTATTCCTCTATACTTGATTTTTTTATCATAATTTTGGAAGGCTTATCAACCTTAGAACCTGACAAAGGCATGATCCTATTAAATTGAAATATTTAAAAATCTTGCTAAAAATCTAACTTGTCAAATGGGGGATTGAAGCAAAATTTTCGATCGTCATTGAAAATAATTTTTGATGCCCACGACATTTTCAGCCACTATAATTCCTTAATAACTTCTCTCTCCCCTACAATGAGTTTATTCTTGGAATAATCATTACTTGTGGACACCTTGGCCCTTGAATTTCTGCATGTGACGGATTTGTAGATAGTTTCCACTTCTATTGAGTCTTAAAGATCAAATTTAGAGATGGATTATGAGAGGATTTCTACTTTGAGCGTTAGACCTTGAAAAAAATAAAATTTCCTTGACATTTTCAATCTCTTTGCCCACAATTTTCTCTCTAACTTCTCTCTTTGATTTCTCCTTTTATTTAGATCCAAATCGCATCAAAAGAGATTCATTAGAAATATCTACTCCTCTAATTTATATACCTTTTTCTTGCTAATTTATTGCCTCATTTTATTATCCAATTTGACCAAATTCTAAAAACTCTCAAATTCAAACCTAATTTTATGTGAATTTGAACCTTACCCACTAATTATACGAATATTAATCATCAATTCAGAGAATATGGACTTTGCTTTGACCCATGATCACTGGTTATGAATGATTTTCTAATTTTGGTTCATCAATATTCATCTCAATTAGAAGTGTGGATGTGATGTCAAAGAGATGATGTTTTTGTTTTTGCTTTCGTCCTTCTTCTACTATATACAGGGGCCTGTGTTTTGATGAATAATGCCACCATCAATATGAGTTGAAGAGCTTTGTCATTGTGAAAAATACTAGGGGTTATTGCACTTTAGGTGATGATTTTTAGTAATGAAGTGTTGGATAGTGTTGATCACTTGAGATCAAGTATTTAAGAAATAGACCCCATTAGAGTGAGAATAATCATCAACAAAGAGAATGTAATAGAGATGGTCCAAAAGAGATAAAGTAGGTAAGAGCCCCTAAAAATTACATTGAACAACGTCTAAAGGTTTAGATGAGGGAAGGGCATCGTGTGGGAACTACAATGATGTTTTCCAAGATGACAGGAGTCTCAAACAAACTTAGAATTAGAATTCCATGCTAAAGATAAATGAATTTTGTAAAATACGTATGACCAAGGTATTTGTGCCTAAAAAAAGAACACAAATCCTACCTACCTTGCGTTGGAAAGAATGATGTAAGAAGTATTGTTAATAATAGAAAGAAAAATAATTACAACTACTCATCAATTTCTATAATCTACTATATCGATTTCTTAAAATATACCATCATTTGCTCCATCCCATGATTTATCATTTTCTTGTACATTTGCCTCAAAATTAAACTTGACTTCACCTCACTCTTCTTTGCCTCAAGAAAATCAACAAGATAGTTATGGAAAAGCCTTTTAAGTATGGATTTTTAAGGAGCAATGAGGAGAATCTTCTAAGATAAAAAGCTCTTTAAAATAATGGGCACTCTTCAAAAAGCTCAATGGGCCTTTTTAGGATCTAGAAAACCCATTAAATGGAGCCAATCAATTTCACGAAGAAGAAAATCCTGAGGAGAGGAGGATTAGAATTAGGTTGTTGTGAATTATGTTGTACCCAATTTTGTTGTTGCATTCTCAATCACAATCCCTAATTTTGGACCAAAATTGTGTCATAAAAAATGACACTCTCTTTGATGTGATCTAGGGCTCAATAAGCCCTCAAAATTTTGATCAAAACATCAAACACACTAGAAGACATTGAATTGAACATTCAAAAGTATGGAATACTAAGAATTGATTATCCTATCATCTAGTATAAATCAGATACTTTAAGGTTCATTGAAAGAGGTCTTGATGCTATTTAGGTGTCTAGCCTTTAGCATACACAATCATTATATGATGAGATCTCCTTTTCAATGCTCTTGACTAATAGATAGAGGAAAGGGGAGAGCTTCCAATAGGGTTTGCATGGGCACTCTTAGTTGTGTCTTTTCTTTGCTTATTTATTGACATTTGATCAGTAAATTTTCATAAAACCCTCAAAATTATGTATATATCCATAACATCTATTGACCTTATGTATATGACCCTCTAGGCCATATTCTTACCTATTTAATTACTACATTGACTCAATAACAATTTATGGTCAACCTTAATAACTAACTATATCAATATATAGATGAATTAATCAATGATAAAATTGACTTGATCAATAGGTCGAGTTACCAATTGATAACACACAATTTATACATGAATTTACATGATTATTACTGAAAATTAAGGCATTAAATGTTCCATTTGTATGCATGTTATCATATTTTGAGTGCATATCTATCATTTCCTATAATTTTAGGTTATGGTCTAAAAATATATCATTCTAGGGATAATTATGCATAATTCAATAATATAGTTTTATTCCCATCTGTATTTGAGATCATGATTGCATTTTCATAATTAAATGATAAGAGAAAATATTTTTATTTACTATCATGTATTTTTCTTAGTTTTATTTTCTGACAAGACGGGACCGCGAGGTCGTTGATTTCACACGGTCCCATGTCAAAAACATTTCCAAACTTACCAATTTGATGAAAATGCCTCGACTTGAAGGGTATAATGGTAAATAAGGGTCGAATCCACAGGGAAATAAGGAAATTATTGATGTATTATTCGAAATTGATCAAATCGGAAAATGAATTGATGATAGAAATTGGGGAAAATGATAAATTATGAAAGAGAACTTCAAATCAATTCCATGGAATCAAGAATCATCGAATTTGGTTTTGATTTCACGGAGAAATTGAAGATCAAAGTGGAGAGAAAATGTCGGATGAAGAAATCGCGATTTGAACTAAAATTAAACAAAATTAAACCTTAAATCCTAATCTAAATTGAAATCAAACATAAATGGACGAAAGATTAGCAAAAACCGCTTCCACTAACCACGATTAGCGATCAGATTAGCGCAGTTAACCCGATTAATCGCCGAAAATATCGAAGAATGCGATCGTGAGTTCAAGCGTTGATTTCTACCGATCTACACGGCCAAATCTCAATCTCAAATGCTCCGGAGGTGCGGAAATAAGTGTAGAACACGATGGGATTGAGAGAAACGAGAGGGGAGGTGTCTAGACAGATCAATTTCTTGATTTCCAACTCGAATGCTTTAGAATATCGAAGAACATGTCTTTTTATAGTACATTTGGGTGTAACCGTTCGATCGAAACGATCGACGGTTACGATGAAACGATCCACGATGGACCGTTTCGAAAAATATCATGGTCGTTAGATCTCGATGGACGGTCCGGATGAAGCTTCTGAGATGCGTTTATAAAACACCATTGATCTCCACCATTAGATCGCGATCCGACGCTTCGGATGATCCCCGTGTGATGAAATCGTGGCCGTTATAACGCTTTTAAAACGCCACGTGCGTTTTGATGTGATCGGTGGTCCGCGCGTCCACGTGATCGACGCGCCTCGATCGTGCTTCATCTTGATCTAGCGCTCCACGATTGGCCACGTCACCTGCATATTTAAAAACCGTGTGGAACTTAGTCCCACACGGGAAAAATTAAGGGAATTCGAAAGGTTTATAAGACGCGACATATCTGAGGGGCAATAATTCCCTTCCGATAAACGGAAGGCTATATAAGTATATATAAATAATGCGCATCCGTCACATCGCCGCGTAGGCGCCGCGTGGGCCCGCGTGGCTCTGCCACGTGGCCTTGTGTGCCACGTCGCATCCACGTGGGTCCCGCGCGGAAATAAAACCCTTTTTGCATTTTTTAAATTGTTTTTATCATTTAAAAATCGTAAAATTAATCGGAAAAAATCCCTAAAAATAGAAAATTCATTACTTTTAATATATAACTCCAAATTAATCCAAATTTCTTTCATTTGATCCGATTTAATTATATATCATTCTAAAAGATAAAAATTGATAAATAATGAGAGTTTTAAATTTTATTTCAAAAACACATTTATTTTTAAGGATTTTAAACTTAAGAAGATATAAATAAATGTTTATAAAACATTTTCTCTCATTATTTTCACTCTAAAAAGCATTCATAATCTCAAGTAAAGATGGGTTATTAATTTATTCATCATATTAAACCCTTATTTAAAGTATTTTTGAGATTATAATGATTTATTATGGAATGATAGAAAAATACACATAAGTATGATAACATGCATGTAAACTAAACCATTTATACCTTAATATGCATAAAAAATCATGTTTTATTATGTTAATGTAGCATGTTATCATTTTCTAAGAAAAATGCGTGTATTTTTGAAATTACAATTTATTCTCTTGTTATTTAACTATTTTGACTTTTTAATGATAGGTAATGTAATTTATGATCCAAAAAAAATAAATTTGGATTAATTTGGAGTTATCTTTTGAAAGTTATGAATTTTCTAATTTTTAGGGAATTTTCTAGAATTTTTGAATTTATTTGAACCTATATTAAATTATTAAAAGAATAAAAAAATATTTTTAATATCGCGAGCTGATAAGGCAGAGCGTCGCCATGTGGCGATGCATGTACACGCCATGTTTCGCGTATGTGTGCGTATGTGTGTACGCACGTGTGTGCACGCGTGCGTGTGTGTGCGTGTGTGTGTAATTAGTGGGTTAAGCATCCATTAGGGATTTTCGCTAACCCACTATACTCGCATACCTTATATACTCGTCGAATCATCAAAATTTAAGTCATGTGGGACTATTTATGTTTGGTTTTATTTAAGTCATGTGAGACACACATCAAAATTTATGTTTGTTTTTATTTGTTTTCAAAATTTACGTTTGTTTTTTATTTGTTTTTAAAATTTAAGCGGACGATTGCACGGTTTAATCAGATCGTCAGCTTTCACTTACTTGAGGGGTTACGTGGCTGCATCTAATCAAACGATGATTCATTTTAAGATGATTTCATCTCAGCCGCTCATGTGAGGAGTTATAATGGTCGAGATTAAATGTACCCCGATGGACACGTGGACTCATCTTGATCGAAACGATGAAGATCGAACGGTGGACATTAAGTGATGCTTCTTCTTCACACGTGATGTGGCAAAATCTAGGTGCTTCATCGTCGATCGAACATACACGACTTGAAGACGACGATTCATGAATTGATGTTTAATCTTAGCCATTGATCAAAGATGAAGAGATGCAACTATAAATTGAAATGTTCTTTAACAGAAAAACTCAATCTGGGATGTTTCGAGAAAATTGAACTGTTTAGACAACTCAGTTTTGGAATCACTTGATTTCTACTTCTTTTAGACTTATTTTTGTGCCCAAGGAGTGTTTGAAATTAAGACTTGGTAGAGAGAATCAAAAGAAATCACCTCTTGAGCACCGAAATTCGTTTTCGAAATCGCGAAATGAAAAGCCTTGAATCTAGCAATTAATTGGATCATTTCGAGCATGACTTAGGGTTAAATTACGTATTTTTATCCTAATCTATCTTCCTCTAGCATTAGATTTTAATTTTGAATCGTAGATTAGGTGAATTTAATTTTGGATTTTACCACGAATTACGATTGATTTTCTTTCTCAATTTCAATCCTTAATTTCTCCGCGAATTATAATCCAAATTTAGAGATATTTGATTCCATGGATTTGTATTATTATACTAAAATTCCTAATTTTCACCTTAATTCATTATTCGATTTGATTGAATTTCAAAGATATCTCATAATTTTCCCTTATTTCTCCATGGATTTGACCTGTATTCAGTACTATACTCTTTAATTTGTGATTATAACTTTAAATTAGCGAGTTTGGAACTTATTTTGAAACGAGTTTGTGTGTACTAAATGAACGCACAAAATCATCTCGTCACCAATTTATTACGTGTGTTGAGCAATACTATGAGCTCTAAAAGACATAAAGTGTATAAAAACTCTTTCATAAAACTTTCTCTCACCAGTTATTGTGTAGTATAATCCTTCATCCGTGCAAGACTCATAAATAATATTGGGTACAATCATATGTCGAACCCTAGTTGATCCCTCAAGTTAGTATAGGAGCATGTATGAAATAATCAAGAACATCTTTGATCATATTTACACTACCTTGGTCGAGGATTTAAGTACATCTTATTCCTTTAGTCAATCTCCTCTTATAACAAGGGATGATGATCCCATCTTGACTACACAATCACCTTCAAGAACTTTATGTAGTATCCAATCTATGATGTATTGAAGATCCCATAGCTAAGGGATTCATAAGTCATAGTTCAAATCATAATCATCCATCCATAAGATTTATATGAATCAACCTAATTAATAATTACATCTAATACCATTCAAAGACTTGTACAAACTAATTCAATATACTTTCTTGAAAGATCACTCACTATCCAACCTTTGTGTTGGGGTGTCTTTTCAACAAAGGAGTCTAAAATATGTATTCAACTAAGCTTAAGTATCCACCAAGTGTCTAGGGATGAGATTAGACGAAACCCACAAAAAAATTGGAGAAAAATAACCTTCTTAAATGGGATGACAAATGTTCACAATAGAGGTCCAAAACAGCTAGGACGAAAAGGAGGAAAGAGAATAAGTTCACCAAAGGGACTAACCAACAAGAAGAGCCACACTTGGTGTCACCTCTTCACAAAGCTTCTTTCAAAGATGTTATATTGCCCCCTCTCTTTTCTCCAATTATACAAGTAGCTTGACCCTTCCTTCACAAGGGTTTCACTCCCTTAGGATGCTCTTGAGTTGCTTCCTTTTGGTTGCTCTAAGATCGGGGTGCGCTCCTCCTTTTATAGAGTTCCTTAGAAGCTTCTAGAGACTCTCTCTAGAAGATGTCCATAACTTTCTAGAACATCTAGAAAGATACACAAGCTTTTAGAAAAACTCATAAGCTTCTAGTGTAATCTAGAAAACTTCATAAGCTTATAGAAGAAGCATAAAAGATTCTAGAAGCATCTAGAAGATTCTAGAAAACTCTAGAAAATTCTAGAACATTCTGGAAGCTTCTAGAATAGAGAGTTTATCAAGTCAACCCTCACACTTATTGTCTCTACACTAATGACAACGATATTAACCATACTCAGCATAAAGTCAGATAGTACTATTCTTTTTGGATATTTTGATGTCTTTATCAAATTTACCTGAAATAAGAATGTTTAGAGCATATCATTAAAAAATAAGTAATTTTTGTATTATGATCTCATCATAAAAATTAATGTAGTGTATATTCTCAAGAACTTATTGCAAACATTAAACAAGATTAACAATAAAGAAATTTTATTTTGATAATTATAAACTAGATATGGAAGTAGTGTGATTTAGCTTATAAGTCACGTAACATCCATCACCCAAGTCATTCTCCCTCTAACTCTCTTTTTATGACTCTTTTCTCTTCGTGTGATTTCTCCCTCTCCCTTTAATTTAAGAGCCATATAAAATAATGATAATTTCTTCTTTATCTAGGGTCATCCCATTGTGTTGTCTAAAATCATGACCTCATTTTTCATGGGCCATGCTGACTACCCACTCCACAACAAGGCCCCATTGTGTTTGTGGGTTGTGCTAGGCTAGCAAAGGCCCATACTATGACATTGCCTTTTTAGAAGATGGATCGTTTTGAAGGAAAAATTGTGCCAAGGGGGTTGGCTGTGACCCCTACTTCTCTCATCCTCCCCTCACAATCTCTCTCCTTTTGATTTTTTTATATTTCTATTAGTCCTCTCTTTCTCTCGTCTTGCTTTGCTCTCTCTCTCTCTCTCTCTAGACCCGAATTTCTTCTAGACTTCTTTCCTTTTTCCCAAATTTCTCCTTCTTCTTTTCTTTATCTTTTCCACTCAAGTCTCTCTCTTCAAGTGATTTCCATCTTTCTCGTCAAATTTTTTCTTGTCTATTTCTCTCTCGCTCTCTTTGTCTCTCTCATTCTTGCACAAATTTCTTTAATCTAGTTTCTCTTTGTAGTGTTTTTATTTTTTTCAAGATCCAATCTCTTTATTTTTCTTCTCTTCCTCTTTCCCATATTAGAAATCTTTCCTTAAAGCTCTCCCATTCCTTCTATTTTTTTCTTCAATTTCTCTTTCACTTCCTTTTACTACTCTCTTCTTCCTTTGTTATTTTATTTCCCCATCCTTTTCTAGTTTTTCTATTCAATTCCCTTCTCCCAAACCTATCTCTCAATAAATTATATTCCTTTTAACTATTTTATTTAATCATCTTTTCTCTCTCTCTAGTCTATTCATGTTCTCACCCGTGCTTTTCTTCTAATATCCCATTATCATTCTTTTCTATCCCTTTGACCATTTTTGTGATAGTCTTACATGCTGATTTTATGTTAATTTTTCTTTCTAAGACCATTAAAACTATTGTACTCATCAAATCCCCCTACTTTGGTCAGCTTTCATAATTGACCTTGGAGATCTCTATCTCCTCTTTTCTCCCTATAGTTGATCTTTTTGTGCCCTTAAATTCTCAAGGATTGACTTAGAAATGTATATAATATAGTAATTGCAGAATTTGCCAAAATCAACCACAACTTTGGGTTTCACTAATTGTATAACACAAACTCATTGAGTCCACACACATGGCACAATAGCAAGTCATTGCATAATAGTTGGTATATAGTTTTGTGAAATTAATAGAATTCTCAAGCTAATGAGGAGTAGGCATAAAAATAGAATTGCCCAATCAAAATTCATATTTATGCTTGATTTTTTTAAGTATCATGATTGATAATGATAAAATGTTTGGAAATGATCTCATTCTATATGAGAGCGAAATCCTTGAATTTTATTTAAATTTGAGGTACACAAGAGATAGAAAGATGTACACATAGATAATTTGAGGGGGGATGCAGAGAGAGAGAGAGAGAGAGAGAGAGAGAGGTGAAATTCGGTATTCATTGATGTTTATATACAAATCATAAAATCCCTAACAAATTAATGTTGACAAAATAGAAGGAGATGAATAGGGGAAAAGTGATAGAGAGTTGGCTCTTAGATTTTAATATGCACCAATATGCACTAATCTGCACCATGGTATCTTGATGGATATGCACATATATTTTAAGAGAGAGATGCACTCAGGCCTAATTCATTTACTAATTATTAAATTTCAATTAATTCTTTAAACAAGGGACAGGGAGATAAATACTAGATAAGATGAGAACTATACATTCATTGAAGAATTTCAAGATATTTAATAATAATTTTTTTCACATGAAGTTGACTTATCATGAATGTTTCATTTATGAATATTTTTGTCTTGCTGACATCAACATGGATCTACATAATTGAGAGCTAGTATATCTATAAAATAAAAATATTAATAGCTGTATTTTTATTTATTAATTAGTTTTTGGATAGTTTCAGATGTATAACAAACTATTTGTTTAATGTACTCAACCAATATTATATGCTCATATTATTTGCATATATTTCATTAGAAAATTTTACCATATTTATTGGTAAAATTTTCTCTAAATTTAGAGATAGATTTCATTATAATAAGTTGGACCTATTTTTCCAGCATGAAGTCAAGCTTGATCAATAAATAAGCATTTTATCAATATCAAATCACTTATGAGGCATAGTTGATAGCCTGGAGAATTTCAATAGCTAGATCGAACGAGTTCATGCACACCTTTGAAAACAAGAAGAAGAGAATAGTCTTTATTTTTTATAAAAATGAAAAGTTTTTCCATGTATTCATTTGACTTTTACTAACAAGACAACAACATTCCTCCATTCTAATGTTATTTTATTAAAATAACTTTATTTCATTATTAGCACAATCACACTTGATCATATAATTTAAAAACTAAAAATAATTAATTATAGTACTTGGATTGTGGCACATTATTTTGGTTATTTTTTTAATACTTGGATTTTAATATTTTATTAAAAATATTATCTACGAAGTGGATAAATTACATCAATCAAAGGTATTTCTAAGTGACACAAGTATGCACAAAATGAGTGATTATATTTAATCTGATTGTTCAATCATCAACCAGTAAAATTAACAAAAATATTGGAATCTTAAGACTAAAAGCACATCCTTGTAAAGGAAAGTAATATTTTTTTGATAAAAATTAATGGAAATTATAAAGAAAAAAAGAATATTGGGATTTAGCTATTTTTACAATTTGATGCTTGAATTGTCGAATAAAATATAAGGACTTCTAAATGTAAGGATTTATCAAAAAAATTATGAAAACATAAAATGATTTCTAGATGAACAAGATATAATTTATTTATTGCTAAATAATTAATTTTTGTTGCAAGTTGCAAAAACTAAAAATATTTTATTTGATGAATAAAAATCAAATTGGAGTTGAAACCTTCGTTTTTGACTGATTGAACATATAAACCGTGTTAAATAATTCGATATTTTGGTCCATTTGCATAATTTAAAAAGTACGGTGTATTATTGATTTCGGTTTGTAGACCGTTGGAAGTTTGCGACTCATGCTGTGGGTCCCATCAGTAGTGACGCTGAAGCTACCGAGAAAACTCCTGCCCTCGGTAGGTCTCTGAAAAATCGGGACATTCTGAGCCGTCCGATCAAGTGATGTCGGTATGAAGGACTCGGTCTTTCTTTTGCCACACGCCAGTTGACCGTTCAAGCCTTAAACTGTCCCGCGGCCCACGATACCGTGTCTGTCACTCTCTCTCTCTCTCCCTCTCTCTCTGCAGAAGGTCCGGTGGATTGATCTGAAAGCAGGAAGTTGAGAGAGGGAGAAAGAGTTATCGTTGCTGCTGATGCCGCTGATGAGAAGGTTTTTCCTGGATCCGTATCTCAGGTGACAATTCATTCTCTACTGGTTTAGTATCCAAGTTATTGTAGAGAAGTACTGGATGGTAGGTTTTTTGAATTAGGTAGGTTTTTAGTGATTTGTTGATGTATTTTTGATGATTTGGTTGCTGATCGGTGTATTTTACCGTGATCTGCCCTTGATTGGTGGTTTTTACGTTTTAATCTGAAGGAGCTGATATCTAGGGTTAGTTTTGTTCGTTTGGTGACTGCGAGGCGGCAGTTCTGGTATTGAAGGGATTTTGAAGGGGTTTTGTGTAATTCTTTTTGACGAGGGTTCAATCTTTTTCTCAAGTCTTTGGCGTTCGAGTGCGAGGAAGTTGATTTCTTTGGTTTGGTTTGTTGATCTGTAATTCAATGGCGAGCTTTGTGGTATCTTTGGGACTTTGAAGGGTTTTACTTAAATTTATGTATGGAGACTTCTATGAGTAAGTTATGGATGATTGTTTTTTTATTAAGAAAGCCCTAGCTTCATCTAGGGTTTTCCTTTTTCGAGTCTATCATAATCTTTAATCCAGTGCAAAATACAGCGATTGCTAGGGTAGCGTTAGAGCGCTTAAAGGTCGATTTTTTTATTTCGTCTTGTCGGGTTGGTATTTTTAACGACTGATTTCGGAGGGGCTTTCATGTAAATTTCTGTTGAGATTTTTGCGATTCATTTTGTGAACTTTAACGTTTTCACAAGCAGGCCCTAACTTAGTCTATCATGGTTTTAACCCAGAATAAATTTCAGCGATTTCTAGGGTTTTGGCGTTCTTGTGTGAAGAAGTTGATTTTTGTTGGTTTGGTAATTTAACCACGGGATTTGTAGTTTATAATTATTTTGAAGGGTTTTTTTGTCAATTTTTATCTGGAGACTTTTGCGAATCATTATGTGAATTCTAACTATTTCTAGGGCTTTTGGCATTTGAGTACTTAAAAGTAGATTTCTTGGGTTAATTGTTTTTTGGATTTTTGTAAATGAAGAGCGGTATTTGTGGTAGTCAGGAATTTTAAAGGGGGTTTTATGGAAATTTTTATGGTGACGCTATAATCTATCTTTTTTGCAGATTCAAACTTTTTCCTCTTGAAAGTCTTAACTTTTTCTATCATTCTTTTTTAGCTAGAATAGAATCCAGTGTCTGGGGCTTTTGGTGTTTGAGCGCATAGAAATTGATTTTTGGGGTAGTTTGTCGTTTTCGTTATAGACAACAATATCTGTGGGGTTTAGGGATTTTGAAGGCGTCTAGGGTAAATATTTGTGTTGAGATTATTATGAGTCATTTTGCGGATTTGAAACTTTCTGCAAGCATGCCCTAGTTTTATGTATAATATTTTTCTAGGGTTTTTGGCATTCAAATGCCAATACATCGATTTCTGGAGTTAGTTTTGTTGGTTTGGTAGCTGAGCAATGGGACTTAAAGGAGTTTTTGGAGTAAATGAGACTTTATGATTCATTTTGCTCATTCAAACTGCGTCTGTTAGGAGGCTTTTCATCTATCATACTTTTTAACCGAGCATAAAATTCAGTGGCAATGACACGTGCTCAATATTCCACTTTCAGCTTAAGCTGCAATATTGGGATTTGTGGTATTTTGGGATTTTGTTGGGGTTTGCATGTAAATTTCTATGGTGAGATTTTTTCGAGTCGCTGTTTTCATGATCTGGACTTCACTCATGGTCTGGAGATTTGATGGGATTTTGATGAAATTTTTATGTTGCGACAGTTATGAGTAATTTTGCTGATTCAAACTTTTTCAGCAAGAAAGCCCTAGCTTCATCTATCATAGACTTGACCCGGCATATATTTCAGCGCTCTGCAGGGTTTTTGGCGTTCTAGTGCTTCAAAGTCAATTTCTGGCAGTATTTTTGTTGGTTTGGCTTTAGAATGGGGGGAATTTATGTTGTCGGGGATTTTGATGCGGTTTTTGGCTAATTTTTTCTGTTGAGATTATTACGAGTTATTTTGTGGTTTTAAACTTCGTCTGCAAACATGCCTAGCTTCATCTATCATACTTTTTGAGCCATTGTACAATCCAGCAATATTTAGATTTTTAATGTTTAAGTGCCTAAAAGTCGATTTCTTGGGGTAGTTTTGTTGTTTTGGTTAGAGAAGCAATATTTGTGGTGTTTAGGGATTTTGAAGGGCTTCTTGGGCAAAATTTTCTGTTGATTTTATCACTAGTCATTTTGCAGATTTGAACTTTGCTGCAAGCATGCCCTAGTTTTATCTATCATATGTTTCTTGGGTTTTTGGCGTTCAGATGCTAATAAGTTGTTTTCCGAAGTTAGTTTTGTTTGTTTGGTAACTGAATGGTGGGATTTTGAAGGGTCTTCTGAGTTAATGAGACTTTACAAATCATTTTGCATATTCAAACTTTGTCCATTAGGGGACTCGTCATCTATCATACTTTTGACTAAGTATAAAGTCCAGTGACTATGATGCATGCTCAATATTTCATTTTCTGCTTAATCTGCAATTCCTATGATGACGTGTATTCTTTTCATGTTTTTCGGATAGGTTTATAGTTCGAATCTATGTTGCACTTATTTATTTTCCGTTGTCCATCTAATTTTTTTTGCCAGTAGAAAATTCAGAAAATAGGACACATGACCTCTATTTCTGGTAAGAATCTGGATTTATTGTGTTTAAATCCCATGAATGTTCCTATTTTGAGTCATTCACAGAGATCCAGAGGGAGAGATGAAGAGTGAGAAGAGGAAGAGCAGAGGAGGGATATCTGTGAAGATAGTTGAGGAGGCGTTGCCCTGTTTGTCTCTTCTTGTAAAGCGGTATCGAGAGTGCTCTGAGCTCTCTTAGGGTTTCCAAGTCGGTTCCCCTTTCTACCTTCACGAGCGCCCTTTTATCCACTTGATGAAGCATCACCTGGTGCCTCCTATCCCACTCCCATTGATGAAGCCCTTGCTGTGTCTGACACCAGCATGTCTCTCCTTTTTCAGCATTGATAGGATAAGACGAGAGTCTCACCATTACTCCCTGTCCAGACCGTCATCTTGTCCTCAAGATGAAATTCAGGGAACCGTTCTGTGATCACTGCTGCAGATTCCCATGTGGCTTCTGATTCAAGAAGATTTTTCGGGACTAATAGGACCTCTGTGGCTTGTCCCATGCTGCAGACATCTGTGTTTGAGTTCTAGAGGCTCGACTATCCATTTCCATTCTTTGGTTAGACTGTCAGGCAGGGGCTGAGGCTGATCCTTGCTCCCTAAGGCTTTGCAAAGTTGAGAAATATGGGACACAGGATGCAACTTGCAGTTGAGGGTAAGTCAAAATGACAGGGTACTGTGCTGACCCATTGTAGTACAGTATATGGGCCAAGAACTTGCAGCCTAAGGACTTCATGCTGTAGGGTCTTAACTTCAGATAGACCTTGTCTCCCTCACTTAGTTATACATCATGGCAGCCCTTATCTTTGATCATCTTTGTTGCTGATTGAACATTATTCAGCTGTTTGTTGGTCATGGAGAGGGTCTGGCCTCTGTTGGAGTTATAAATCCAAATCATTTAGAAGAGACTTGGGTGTTCCATACCGGGTAATTGTTGGGGGATCTCGTCTGTAGATGACTTTGAAGGGAGAGGTCTTAATGCTGGAGTGAAATGTTGTGTTGTAGCTATATTCAGCCCACGGCTGCCCCTTACTCCAAGAGTTCGGCTTGTTGGAGGCGAGACACTGCAAGTATGTTGTTCAGTCTTTGTTGACCACTTCTGTTGGCCCATCAGATTGTGGGTGATATACAGATGACATTTGGAGTTTTATACCTCGACTTTTATGCAATTCCTTCCAGAAGGAGCTGATGAAAACTTGTCCTCTGTTGGACACAATTTACCAGGACTCTCCGTGTAGCCTGATGATTTATCCAATGAACACCATTGCTAGATCCTTTGCCATGAAGGGGTGTTTAAGGGGTACGAAGTGGCTGTACTTGGACAGTTTGTCTACTATCACCCAAACGGTGTCAAATCCACTGGACTTTGGCAGAGCTTCAATAAAGTCCATCGAGATGTCTTCCCATATCGGCTGCAGTATGGGTAGGGGCTGAAGGAGGCCAGCTGGGGAAGGGCTTGTATCTTGTCCTGTTGACAGATTGAACACTCATTAACATACTTCTTTATGTCTTGCTTCATTCCAACCCAGTAAAATTGTGATGTTAGCCATTTATATGTCTTAAGGTGCCCTGCATGGACCATCGTGGTAGTCTACCAATAGATTCTTTTGGAGCAAAGAAGATGTCAGTACCACCAGACGACCCTTGTAGAGCAGCTATTCCTGTTGTACGGAGTAGTTCAGGTGTGCTTCTGGGTCTTACAGCACTGCTTCTTTGATCGCTTTCAGATGGGGGTTGTCGTCTGCTGCTGATTTAATGGCGGCGAGCTCTGTGGGGATGCTGACGGTGATTGCTGTAAGAGCCACTGTTCCCCTGATGGGGTAGCGTGACTCGGAGTAGTTCAGGTCCCAGAAGTGCATGATAATTGCTGCCAAAGCCTAAGACTGCGGAGGAAATTAAGCTTTGTTGTTGCTGCCTTCTCGATATTCAACAGAGAACTGGAATCCCGCTAGTTGGTCAGCCACTTGGCAAATTGAGGGGGAATCTCCTTTGGTTCGGATAGAAATTTCAGGCTATATTGGTCAGTCCTGATGATGAAAGGTTTATACGCTAGGTAATAGTGCCATTTCTTCACCGCCATAACAATGGCATACAGTTCAATTTCATATGCAGACTTCCGAATATTTGATGCTGGTAGCACGTGGCTGTAAAAAGCGAATGGTCAACCTTCTTCCATTAGGATGTCCCCAAGTCCCACTCTGGATGTGTCAGTTTCAACCATAAATTGTTTGTCAAAGTTGGGTAGAGCTAGAACTGGTGCTGTCATCAATGCGTCCTTGAGGGGTGTGAAGGCAGTGTGCGCGCCCGTCGACTATTTGAAGGCATTGTTTTTTAAGAGTTGAGTGAGGGGCCAAGCAATGGTAGCAAACCCCCTAACAAACCTACAGTAGAGTATACTGCTAGACCCAGGAAACTGAAAGGCCTTTGATGTTGCATGCCACAATAACCTTGACCTTGTGTCGTCAGCAGCCATCCCTTGTGCTGAGATCCAGTGTCCAAGGTATTCTAACCTCTCCTTCCCCATATGACATTTGGCAGAATTAATGTGTGGCTTGTTTTCAACTAGGATAGAGAAGACTGTGAGTAGATGCTTTTTCTGGGCAGTTCTGTCCTTGCTGTAGGCTAGGATGTCATTGAAGAATACCACGACAAATATGCGGAGGTATGGCTTGAATATGTGATTCATGAGAGATTGGAAGGTTTCTTGGGCAAAGGGCACGACCTTAAACCTGTAGTCCTTCCTGGGTGCAAAGAGGGGTCCTGGGTATGTCTTCCTTTCTCATGCATATTTGACAATAGCCCGATTTAAGGTCTAACTTGGAGAAAATGGACCTACCATTGAGCTCATCTAATAACTCATCAATGACCAGAATTGGTTGCCCACACAGAATTGTCAGCTCCCATCTTTCTTCTTGACTAGAAGGGCTGGGCTAGTGTACAGGCTGTGAGAATCTTGGATGATGCTGGCCATCAGAAGGTACTGAACCAAGGCCTCAATTTCGTTTTTCTGTGGGAAGGAGTATTTATAGGGATGCTGATTAACTGGTGCGGTGCCTGGAATGGCTGTTATCCTGTGGTAACTGTCATGATAAGGGGCAAGTTTGGTGGGGCGTGCAAGGATGCCGGGGTATGGGGACTTCATCAGCTCCAATAAGTGAGGGTTGTCTGGCACTTGTATCGCGCCACAGGAGTCACTGATCTGATGGAGCTCAACCATGCAGAGGTTGCTGCTGTTCAATTTGCAGTCTAGGTTGGCCACTGTGATCTCGGTTTTGTGTAGCTCTGCCTCCCTTTTAGCGTGTGGAGTTCTCCTTCCGCCCAGAATTTCATGGGTAGCCCCTTGAACTGGCTGTAACTGTGGAGGTACAAATCACTGTTACATCTCGACAGAATTGTCAGTCCTTGTACCTCCACTGTTACATTGAGACAAATGCTACTGCCCTGGACAATGTTCCCAATTTAATGGTGTATTTTCTCAGTGGGTTGATTTCGCAATTGCTGCAAGCAGACAAGCTTCGAGCATACAAAGTTATGAGTGGCACCAGGATCAATCATAATGACCACATCTCTGGAGTGGACTGTGCCTTTCAATTTCCTCGTGGTGTGTTTTGTGAACCCTTGTGCAGAGTTAAAATAATACGTGCACTGTGAACAGATCCCCTTCTACCATCTGGTTCACTGCCAATGGGTGCCCAGTCCTCTTTGCATTCCTCCGGGTCACTGGATTCCTCTTCATGGATCAGAATATATTGAGCTGTGTTTTACACTTGTGTCCTGGCACATACTTGTCATCGCACTGGAAACAGAGGCCTTCTCTTTTTGTGTTTGAAACTTGGCATCAGTTGAGCGGAGTTATTTCCATGTCGTGTGCTTGGGCACCGCAGTAACAGTGTGATGCATGGAGTTGGCGATTGGAAGCTTCCCTTGATCAGTTTTGATTATGGGTGATGATGGTGGAGGTCCTAATGACTGTTTGTAAATGGAAACATGTAGTGTTTGGTTTCTGCTGATAGGGTTGGATTGAGGCAATTGCTGCATGGCTTGGTAGAGGGCCTGAATATGGGAGTTGCCTTTAAAGAAGTATCCAATGTGGATTTTGTACTTACCTAGGCTTTAGGATTCATCAGTGCAACTTCAATGTGGATTTTGTACTTCAGAATTTTCAGGTATACCTCTTCCAGCATCTCAGGTGGCAAGCCTGGGAAATGTGCTGATAGGCGCTTGATTTCTGATTGATACTTTCAAACACAGAATTTCTTTGGATGATGCTGAACAATATTTGATAAGCTGCTGCTGAGTCTAGCGTATTGAATCGCTCATCCAACCCAGTATGGAGCTCCTGCCAACTAGCAAATTTCAGATGTTCTTCTGCCCATAAAAACCAAGAAAGGGCATCACCCTGTAGATAGAGCATAATGGATTCCAGATGATCTTTACAAGGGACAGCATTGATGTGAAAATACCTCTTCTTGTGTGCCATAACTAGGCATCAGGGTTGTCACCTGAAAATAGGAAGCTCACCCTTTCGTGCTGCATAAAATGCATACAGTGTAGATGACTGGTCCGTGTTACTTGGCATCTGTTGTGGTGGAGGGATGGTTTCATCCTTGACCACAGTTGGTGGGGAAGTTACTGGAAGACTGTCCAACTTCAACAAAATGCACTCCATCACCTCCTTGTGTCGCTGTTGCTCGGCGCGGAACTCTTTTCAGCTGAGATTCCTCTTTCTCCATTTGTGCGACAGAAACCTTCTTGACCATATGGGATTGTCTAGCTCTGATACCAAAATGGTAAGAACCTGGATTGAATGCATTTAAATCCCATGAATGTTCCGATTTGAGTCGTTCACAGAGATCTAGAGGGAGAAATGAAGAGTGAGAAGGGGGAGAGCAGATGAGGGGTAACTCTGAAGATAGTTGAGGAGGCGTCGCCCTGTTCACCTCTTCGTGTAGAGCAGTTTCGAGAGCGCTCTGAGCTCTCTAAGGATTTCTGACTTGGGTTCCTTTCTCTCTTCACGAGCGCCCTTTTATCCACCAGATGAAGCATCATCTGGTGCCTCCTATCCCACTCCTGTCAATGAAGCCCTTGATGTGTCTGATATGTGTGTGTCTCACCCTTTTCTACATTGATAGGTGATAAGAGGAGTCTTATCAATTTCCTTCTCAGTTTCATCCACAAGTTTATCTTTAGCCCACGAAATTGTTTTCATTCCTTTTGGTTTGTTTATACTTTAAGTTCATATTGTATTAAGTGGCTATCTCCACTTTATCCTTTTTATCTAATCATTTATTCTCGTGCTCTGTAGATTTGCACTTAATTTATTTTCCTTCTCAGCTTATTCATCTCCTCCATGATCATCATGAGAAGTTTTGTTAAAACCTCAAATCTCTGGAAACATCTATTATAGAAGATTACTCAGGGAGAATTTTTTTGAGGACGATTAACACCTTTAGCATAAATGGAAGCAATGAGCCCAAGGGAATTGGATAACTATAAAAGGAAACGATCTGTTGTTTCTTACTCCACCTCTGATTCTATTAGCAAGACAAGATCAAACGATGACATACTGAGAAATTACTCAAATTTCGTGAAGAGTGGCATCCCAAAACAGTTGTCATACTACAGAGCGGGTGAATGGATAGATCATTCAGTTGGCATAGTTGATCTTCTGAAGGTAGATTTCCAAAACAAGAAAGCTGTCTCGGAAATCCAATTCAATGGTCAACATTTGCTCTTTGACTTTGTTCACATGGTCCAAATTGATCCATTGACGGGGCTTCGTGAGGTGATTTCTTGGGTAGATGAAGCAGGTCAACTATTCTCCCCTCAGCCACTGGAATTTCCATTTCTTGACAAAGAAATAAACCTACAAGTGGATGAATCAGAGACCTCTGCTCAGAGTTCAACCTGTGAAGAGAATGATTATGCAGTTTCTGATGCAAAACGACTAAAAGGGACATCGACCGTCGACTATAAGGAGGCAGTTGGGGAGAATGAGGTTACTCCAGTTGACTATTCTTCATTGGCTGAGTGTTTGACCAGCTTAATTCCTGAAGGAAAGCTTTACTCAGTTGTCCAAGATATGCTGCTTCTAGGTCTTCGCCAAGTTATTGACGCAAGAAATATTCACGGAATTTATCATATACCCCCAAGTAGTGATCTTGGGCAATCCCGGTTGAAGCAGTTTCAGATACGAGTGGATTTTACTAAGAATAGAAGGGGGAATGCTAATGTTCGGTATGGATGGATGGCAGCTTCAAGTGCCAGTGTAAAGAGTATAATGTTAGAGGGTGCTGGTAAAGCAGAATTGCCTTTGTATAGTATAATGCACGGAGTGGGCATTCATCTGACTCCAGCAAATCGGTCTAATATTAGGTATTTTTAACCTATAATTGTCCTTTTATATATATTTTTGTCTCTGGTGCAATATTTAACAAAGTTAGATGCCTATTTATTGCTGATGAGGGAGATATCTCCTTTTAGATCATAGAGCACTTGTGAGTTTCATGGGGAGAGAGAGAGGGTGGGGGAGAGAGGGGAGAGCGGGGAGAGAGATTGAGACAGAAATAGAAAATGTGAGAGAAAAGGGGGGCAGAGAGCGGTAAGAGAGATTGAGACAGAGAGGATGAGAGTGAGAGGGGAAGAGAGAGGGAAAAGTAGGGGGGGGGGAGGAGGGAGAGAGCGGAAGGGAGCGAGGGTAAGGGAGGGGAAGAGGGAGAGGGAGGGGAAGAGGGAGAGTGAGGGGATGAGGGAGAGAGAGGGAGAGGGAGAGGGAGAGGGAGGGAGAGGGAGGGAGAGTGAGATGGATATGGGGGGGAGATAGAGAGGAAGATGATTGCTCTACACACAGAACATTACAGAGTAAAAGTTGAATGCAGCTCTACCGGATACATATATGAGAACTCAAATTCAGAGGGCTTGGATGTAAATTTTTCCCCATTACTTTGTGTTCCACAGCGCAAGTTTTTGTGAACCCGACGAGAACGGCCTTGTACATATGGTGCTGTGCCGCGTTATTCTGGGAAAGCTGGAGTGTATTCCACCTCACTCTAAGCAATTCCAGCCCAGTAGTGACTTGTTTGATAATGGTATAGATAACCTCCAAAACCCTAATTTCTATGTTGTGTGGAGCATGCACGCAGATGAATACATATTTCCCGAATATGTTGTGAGTTTCCAAGTGCCTCCCAAAATAAAAGGTAATTTCTTTTTATTTTAATTTTTACCAATTATTTAGTTTTTGTTGTTTCCTGAGCAAGCATGAAAGCTAATAATGCATGGGAGTAAAAACTAGTAGCACAGGGTTTTTCGCCCATGAGTAGGCCTAGAAGTTCAGAATGGATAACCACATCCGATGATTGCTGCTGATCAGATCAATGAAATGTATGGAACTGTGATTGACATGATTTGCTGATCAAAGTAACTAAGTGTGACTGATTGTGTGTGTGTGTCTCTCTCTCATTCTCTCTATCATTCGCCCTCTTCATCTTCCTCTCACTCTCATTCTACAAATCTTCATTCTCTCTGTGCTATTCTCTTTCTCCCTGGTCTCTCTGTGTGTCTTACCTCTATCTCCATGCGCTCAGAAATTCCTCTTTCTCCCTCCTGGCTCTCCTTTTTCTTAATCCAGATGGCAGTGACGACATCTCAGAGTCTCAATGTCTTGTATGAATAATCTGAAATACAAAAGGGCCAGTCACCCGGCGAGGTGGTGTTTCGGCCCGGCTTGTATGAATCATGGAGAAGCTGAGAAGGAGAGAGAGGAGAGAGACAGACTAGAATGGAAAATAAAAGAGGAATTTTTACTGTGATACATCAGATTTGTGAACATGATTATGATTGTTGTTCGTCCAACCCTATCAATGATACTGTATATGTAGGGCGTGCATAGTATTGGGTCTTTGCAATAAAAGCTCAATGGTCAATCAAGATTAAGTGCACTTATATCAGTTTTTTTTGGTTTTTTTTCTTTTCTGCAGAGTGTTTGTATAGTGTTGGAAATAGCAGCTCATGTACTTTTGGGAAGAAAAAATTTCCCTACTGCTGCTACGGTATGTGAATGAGAATAATAGTTGAATTTTCTTTAATGCCAATCATGTGAATGAATTTGTTTTGGATCACAATGATTTATCGTTGTTATAAGTTTTGATTCAGACAGATTCAAGATCTTGAGAATAACAGTTTGATTTTTCTTTGTTGCTTATGCACGGATGAATTTGTTTTAAATCATTATCATTTTGGGGGAGTTGTAAATTTTTGATTCTGAGAGACTCCGCATTTTGAGATTGATATCCATGAACTGGGTGGCCTCGCAATCAACGAGTCAATATGATACTGATTGATCTTTCACCAATTGAAAGAGGCAACAAGTCTCAGGGAAGGAGGAAGATTATCATGGTCTCTGTCTGAAGAAGATCTGACAGTCTTAGACTCAAATTGCACCTCATTGCATTTGAGATGGAGGGAAGGAGAGAGTTTAAAAAATGTTGTAGATAGAGGAGAAAAATCAGTTATATGAAATTGAGAGATAGAGAAGCTTCCAACAACCACCATCTCCTTCGGCATTTGCCAGCTTTCAAAGATAGACATCGGTTTGCAGGCCAGTGATCATGATCGTTGTGATCATCTATTGAGTGATCCATTTGATCTTATCCCTGAGGCCTGCTCCAGCTGTTATTTATGAGATAAAAATCATGGATTGTTTTTGGGACTCACTGATTGCTTCTGCTTTGTTAACTTGGATTGTAGTGTGGTACAGTCTTTGACTAACATAAGCAACAAAGGGGAAGTGAGGCCAGAAACATGGGATCACTGTCACTGAGGAAAAGGGGAGCTGACTATGTATAAGGGTTATATTAGCTTGTTCATAAAAAGCTATGAAGAATGTGTGGGCATGTCTTTCTAGAATTAATCACTACTTTCTTGAATCAGGGAGACTAGGGTTCTGCGAACAGTCAGTAGCCATGAATGTACGGGTTTTGTCAAAGAATGAACATTTAGGGGAAAATGATTCTTGTTCGTGTTCATGTCAGAGTTTCATGTTTGTGTACATGTTTGTTTGCCAGCCCACAAGTGATCAAATCATTTGTCCTATTCGGAAGGGGGAGAATGGCAGAGTATTGGTTATTTTTCTAACTTTAGGGCTTGTTCATAAACAGCAAATACAACTGGCATTTATGTTCACATTCGTGTTAAAATTAGTTGTTTATGTTCATGTTTGTGTTGTTCACAAACGCAAGAACGAATTTTGTGCCTATCGGGAACTTCTATATAAGGGAGTGAGTTCTTTAAGATGGCACCGTGAGATGCTCTTGGGGAAGCACCTGCCACACTGTCTTCTGCATCTGACCGAGGCATCAAGAGGATTACAATCTCTTCCATCTTTTCATATTTCAAGGTCTTCCTGATTGAAATTCAGTAAACTGAAGGGCTACCCAATTCTTTTTTATCTGATCCCTAACATATCACGGTAGAGTCCTTATAGTGGATTACTGATTTTGTGGCAGATGTTGTCAACTGATAAGAAATTTCTACTGAATTCTCTATAATTCACTTTCCAAGAGAGAGATAGAGAGAGAGGTGAATCTGATGAGAGAATGACGGTGATATTTGAGTTTTATAACTAATGATTAAAATAACATGATTGTGTTTCTTAAAGCTGCATCTTTCGCCCCGTCTCTGCAGCTAGATGGGGCATTCAAGCTGGCCCACTAAGTCGAGATAGTGGTATTGCATGGATTATACTCCCCCATTTGGAAGCTACTTTGTCTCCAAGGTTTTCGTCTTCACAGTCACTAGTATAAGGGTCTCACATGTCATTAGTATCTTCTTCAAAGGGCCTGAAGGGTTGAGTTGCGCTCATCTTGTTCTGAGGTTATAGCATTGTGATTTCTCCTTGATTCTAAATGGATAAATCTTGAAAGGAAAACTCAAGAGTTCTTCAAAAAGGCAAAACGTCACTGATAAATCTATTCTACTCACTTCAAAATAGAGAGAGAAGTCATTTGATGGTTACTCATCTCTTGAGTGAGTTCTTCCAGTCAGCTAAATTCAGCTTCTTCTCCGGATGCCTATTCACGATGGTTGACTAGTTGTGGTCCCCCCACCGATACTTGTTATGGCCTCCTTCGATAGGATCACTTCCTCACTTTTTGCTTACTTGTCAGATCTCTGTTCTGGCGATGGATCACTCATCAATCTTGAAAACTGTGATATTTTTATCAGTCAGGAATCAATTGATAAGAATCGATGAAATTGAGATCTTTAAAACTTGTTTATTCTGAGCCATTGGATCAATGATTTACGGTGTTGGGTCATTTACTCTTAGAGTGTTGACTTTCTCTCTCTTCCACTACTATCTCTCTCCCTGACATCTATCACTGGTTGCCAATCCCTGCCTCTCTCTCTCTCTCTCTGTGCTGCCTTCTTCCACTGGCAGCAGCTCCCTCTCTGTGACTTATTCCACCAGCAGCAGCTTTCTCTCTCTCCCTCTGCTGCCTGCTTCTGCTGGGAGCAGCTCTCTCCACTTCGCTGCTCAATTTCGATTGATCTTGATGAGTTATTTTTAAATCAAGTTGTTATTCTTGAGTTTATCAATTCTGATGGATGGTGATCAGGCATTCACTACTGGCAATTGCCAGTGCACACACTGGTTCTCCTTTATTGATGTTCATTTTTTTACTAAGACAGGACATGTCCCCTGTCTGTCATATTCCTTGCCTACTTTCATATGCTCTAATGGTTATCTTAACACATAGATTCACAAGTTTTTGTGGCACCAGTTCTTCAAGGTGAACCGCTAGTTGCTTTGGACAAATACAACCACCCTTAAGCCTCTTGGTTCTGAATTTTTTCATCTGAGAGTCCACGTGGGTTTGTTGCGCTTCTCCCTTTGCAACAGACCAAGATGCGTGATGAGCCGGAAACCAGCATCGATCACTTTGAGGGGAGAGAGCAAAATGATTAACAACAAATGTCCTACAATTGGTGACAACCTCAATCAACTATCCCTTCAGGTAACAGAGAATGAGAGATCAAAGCAAGCAAGGAGACGCTGCAGTGGTGGCTGCCCACACAGGAGTGGAGAGCAAGCACTCTGCATCAGCAGTTGTGGCTGAACCCAAGCCTCTGCCTGAATCTGTTGATGCCTTGTCTTCCCTGTATCATATATTGTACAGTATAATTATCCATCCCAATTATTGCTGCGTTCTATTTATGTTTTATGTGGGAAATTTTATAATTTTTCATTTAGAATCATTTATTATTATTAATTTACCCCTTGCCTAGCTTAACTTTTCTGTCTTTGTTATTTTCTTTCGTACAGTATGATTATCCGTCCCAATTATTTCCTGGTTCTGTTAATGATTTATGTGGGAAGTTTTTCAACTTTTAATTGAGAAGCAATTTATTACCATTAGTGTACCCCTTTTTCAAGTTTTCTGTCTTTTTATCTTCTATTGTACAGTATACTGATGCGTCCCAATTATTGCCTTGTTCTGTTAATAATGTATGCATGAAATTTTACTATTTTTGATTTAGAATCAACATCTCGATTAATGACAGGTGGAGAACGCTAACTCCTTTTCTCATCAAGTTCTCACATCGATCAAGGAAACGTATAACAGAGCTTCTTCTAGGGTTCCCACCTCTCCGTGGATGCCGTTTTCCATGCTGTTTGCTGCCATATCAACCAAAATAACGTCCAAGGATATGGACCTTGTCAATGTCTATTATGAGGAGTTCAAGGTATGTGCACCATTCTCTATCTAAGAGTTTTTCTTGCTCTAGTCTGACGTGCTTTGCTTGGCTTGTTGCGCCTGTGCATGAACAGAGAAAGAGATTGAGCAGGATAGAGTTGATTAAGAAGCTGAGACAAATTACTGGAGATAGGCTTTTGCTTTCCACCATCATGCGCTTGCAGCACAAGGTCTCTCTCTCTCTCTACTCCCGCTCCCCCTGTTTCTCTCCTCCCTCTTTCTCTTCCCCAACTTCCTCTCTCTCTAGCCCCATTTCTCCCCTCCCTTCCTCTCTCTCTACTCCTCTCGCCTCACTGCTCCCCTCCCCTCGCTTCCTCTCTCTCTCTCCCTCCGGTTTCTTCTGTCCCCATCTCTCTCTATCTCTCACCTCACCTCTTCTCTCCCCACATTTCTCCTGTTCCTCCCTCCTTTCACCTTCCCTCTGTTTCTCCTGTCCCCTCCCTTTTTCTCCCATATTTCCCCTGTCTCTTGCTCTCATTTCTCTCTCTCCCCTGAGCTCCTCATTTTCATTTCCCCCTTTCTCTTTCTCTACTCTCTCTCTAAACTTTCTTTCCCCCTCCCATCTCCCCTTCCCCTCTTTCCCTACTTTCGCTTCTTTCTCTCCCCCAACTTCCCACCTCTCCCTCACACTTCTCTTTCTCACTTTCTCTTTCTTTCTCTCACCCAACCCACACTTTCACTTCTCTCTCTCACTCGCTCTCTCCAACCTAGTCTTTTCTTTGTTGTGTCTCTCTCATCCCTTACTCTTTCTCCTCCACCTCCATCAACCCCTACTCTATCCCCTGCTCTCACCCTCCACTCCACCCCAAATTCTCCCCATCTTCTGTCAACCCACACGTTTCTGTCTTTCCTCAGTCTCTGGCTATCCTGAACTTCTGCTCTCTGCCCCCCTTTCTTTTTCTCTTTCACTCCCAAATTTTCCCCCTTCTCTCTTTCTTTCTCTCCCTCCTTGATTCCCTTTGCTCTCTATATCTTTTCTGTTTCACTCTTTTCTCCTGTTCCCTTTACATTCTGTCTTTTACCTTATATTTATTTATTAATTAATTAATCTAAATGCCCCTTCAGTTGCCACCGGTGGCCCGGCGACAACCACCAAGATCCATGCTTAGGAGAGCATCAAGCGACAGCTCCAGCTCAGCATGCTCATATCCGGTGGAGAGGTCTGACCAAGGCTTGTAATAGAATCTTCAAGTATGAATATTTGCGACTATGCCCAAAGTTGTGTTGTGTCGCATGCACTGGATTGTCGAAGGTGTTCAGTAAGTGTTCCTGCCTGATATGTGAACATTGTCTTGGTCATGTTTGAATGTTAGTTTTCTGTATTAAGATTTGAGTAAGTCCTTGAAGAATTACCAATCATACGGAGTATTGCTGTCTTCTTGAGTTATGTTGTGCCACAGGGAACAGGATTGTCCAGAGGAAGTTTGGTAAGTGTTGCTGCCTTCTTTGCTGACCAATGGTTTCGATATTCCATGGACTTCAAGTGATTTTTTCATGAATATTCCTTGTCTTACTCTCTTCTTAGGAGCTCTTTAATGGGCCCTAGAAGAATGGGTCGGGCCTCCATAAGGTGCCTCCTCCCAGTCAGTTAATCTCAAGCTAGCAGCCAATCGGTTTGAAATCTCTCTCTCTCTCTCTCTTTCAGCTAAATGGTGATTGGTAAATACTTCGCACTTGAGTAATTTGGTTTGGCTTGTTTTGGCCACATCTGAGGCCCTGCAGAGAAATCAAAACTGCTCTATGATCAGGTCATCATGTCATAAAGAGTGGCTGGGGAGTGGGGGAGGCTAGGATCAGGTCATCATGTCATTGTTTCATGTCAAAGAGAGAGATAGAGGTGGGAGAGGGGGAAGAGAGCACTATGATGATGAGATCATTACATGTCATGAGGTGGGGGGAGAGAGATACTCTGATCATGGCATCATAACATGACACAAGGAGGGGATGGAGAGAGGCTAAGGTCATGGCATCATTATCTATAAGCAGCCTGCATCGTAAGCTGATTTAGACATGGTTTATCATTGCCTTTACACAGTCATTGAGAGGACTCGGTCACATAGTTTAGAATCACTTTATTTGCAGTTTTCAAATTATAATTCTGCCAATTGCATAAACTATTTGATTTATTTGAATTCTACTTCATAATATTGTCACTTGTGCGATTTGAGAAAATATGGAAAATTCGTATTATCATCAATCTCATCATTGAAGTTAGAAATTGAAAAATGCAGAATGATAGACTCTGAAGTTTCTTTGTTTGATTGGGATTGTGAAGCGTAAATTTGCTTCATTCATCTGACTCCAAAAGAAGTTTTAGTGGTGAATCCGAATACTGAGTAGGATTGATGCAGCAGACATTGACTTGAATCAGGCTTCTGGGAGGATATAATCCATCCCATGATGGGCAGCCCATTAAGCGCCTCTTCTTCCTCGCCTCTTCTACATAAACTTCTGTAATTCTTCCTCTTCTTTTAATCAAATACACTGTTTCCCTTTTCCCACATGGTATTAGAGAAGATGATTTAGGGTTTAGTAGAGCCGTCGAGGGTGGCGGAGGATCCTCCTCCATTGCATTACACTTCTCCCGTATCACTATAGCATCTTCTCCCTGCCCCGCAGAAACTGTCCGGTCTCCTCGCCGGCCAGATCCTTGGTGGTAAACTTCAGGCCTCTGAAGCGAGCGTGACCCCTGATCTTCACTATATCCTCTCCTTCCCGCAGATGGCAAATGTCGGAACTTTTCCACCTTCCGCACACCGGTCGATGTCGCATCCACACTTGACGCGCCTCCTTCCGGAGTGCTGGCCTGAAAGGGCTCGACGGTTGTCCCGAATGCAAACGCGAGGATGACTTGTCCTCCGTGTGGCCTCCCTGCGCGTATGACCTCTGGTTTTCGGCCTGCGCTGCAGCCGCCTCGGCCTCCCTGCGCGACCTCTTGACGTGCAGCCTCTCTACGTGTGCGGTCTCTTGCGTCTCCTCCCAGAGCGCCGGGCCCTCGCGCGACTTCCCGTGCCAGCCACTTGTACCAGAGACAGGCAAAGACGTGCGCTACCTCCCTCTCACGCACTGCCTGCCTCCGCGCAGCCTGCAATGCCGCCCCCACGATGTCCGTGGGACCTGTCCGTGCACGCCACTCCAGGGTGACGCCCTGACAGCGTTTTGCATGTGCATGCTGCCTCCAAGACCTCCATGTTGGAAAATGATCTCATCACGGATCAAAGGGAAGCAGAAGCCATGCGGAGACAAAACGACTTTCGATTCCAGGATAAATCCGAGCCGTCCACACTGATGAAGACAGCAAGATGCCGGTTCGTCAACCTTCACTTAGGGTGCCGTGACATAATCGCCCTATTTATGCCAGTTCTTATAATCTCCCTATTTAGAGGGTTGATTTCTACAGTTAGAATCAGAGCAATTGTGATCCAACGACCTTTTTCGAATGGCGCCGCGACATGGTGAGCATTCATCTCAAGAGCTTGTCGTGATGGGAGGTTTAAAAGGTGCCGATTAATTGGCTTAGATTTGAACCTTTCCAATCTTAAACAAACTCAACTATCAAGTGTGGGCGTCACGTATGTGTCAACAACATGAAGGGCTTGAGCTATGGGATGCCATCGAATCCGAGAATGTGATAAGGAAGAACGATCGACAAGTGATGTCGATCTTGTTCAACACGATCTCTGAAAAGCAAACGTGATCTCTGTCAAGAAGGTCACGCATGAACTTGATGTCGAGAAAACAGCCAAGGAAACGTGGAACACTTTGAAAGTGAAAAGTAGAGGCATGACACAAATTCGCAAGGCTCAGATTCAATCTCTTAAGAGAAATTACGAAAATCTCTTCATGGATGAAGATGATCTCTTTCTCAATTTTTTCGGAAAACTCCCCTGTATGGTGAATGAATTAAGAAGCCTTGGAGAAGTGAACACTGATCCACAAGTTGCCGCCAAACTCTTACGTTCTATCTCTGGTAACTACCTTGATTTCAGGACCTTGAAGAAGTGATTGACACTCTAAAGGTGCATGAAGACAAGATCAAAGCTTGCCTGGTTAAGAGAGAAGAGAAAGCTCTACTGGCAAAAGCCTTTATCAAAGATTAAAAGGACTTTGATTCTTCAAACGGTAGAGGCCATGGTCGAGGACGTGGTAGAGGTCATGGCTGAAATAACTCTCAGAACACTGAAGAAGATGAAGATGAAAAGCCTCAAGACAAATCTAAGATCATGTGCTATAACTGTCAAGGAAAGGGGCATTTTGAGAATGAATGCTGAAAGCCCAAAAAGGAAAGACAAAAGGACTCTTAGGAGAAAGCACACTTAGCCGAGGAAGAGAAAGGAAACAACTCTCCTTATGGCTATAGAAGGATCAGATGAAATTTTGCTTCAAGGTGTCTCTCAGTGTGATCTAAGCAAAGGTATGTGGTATCTTGATGCAAGCGCAAGAAGACACATGACATGAGGCAATGAATTGATCTACGACCTTCATGACTCATACAAAGGCATAGTCAAATTCAGAGATGGATCAAGGATATCCATCGAAGGTAGAGGTATGATCATCTTGAATTCCAAAGATAATATACGCATTACTTTGAAGAATGTTTTATATACACCATCCTTAAAAACCAATATACTGAGTCGTGGTAGATTAGATGAAGAAGGATATGACATTCATCTTCACAAAGGTGTTTTTAACCATTCATGATGATAGATGATTTCTTTTGACCAAGGTTTAAAGAAACTCAGGGAGACTTTATCCACTGAAATTGGATATCGTCGAACAATGCCTCCAAATCAGTGAAGATCTCACTTGGCTATGGCACAAAAGGTATGGACATCTAAACTTTTCCTCTCTTAAAACTTTTTCATCTCAGAACATGGTTGAAGGACAACCAACAATACACAAGAGGGAAGATCTATGCTCACATTGTATCACCTCAAAGCAAACAAGAACACCATTTTCGTCCTCAGCCAAGTACAAAGCTTCAAGAGCATTAGAAGTGATCCACGGTGATCTCTGTGGACCCTTTGCTCCGGAAACTCTAGGTGGCAGTAAGTATTTTCTCCTGTTAGCGGATGATTGTACTAGAATGCTATGGGTATCTATGTTGAAACAAAAGTCAGAGGATTTTGAAGCCTTCAAAACCTTCAAAATACAAGCTGAGAAGGAAAAAGATATTTGAAGATTATCTATCTTAGAACATAAAATGGTGGAGAATTCACATTTAATAAGTTCCTTTTGCATTGAACACTGGTATCAAGAGACAATACTCTGCACCTGATAACATGCTAATTAGACATGATAATATATGATTATTTATGCATATTAAGGCATAAAAGATTCCATTCTTATGCATGTTATCATATTTATGAGTGTTTATCTATCATTCTATGAAAAATCATTATAATCTCAAAAATACATTAATTTAAGGTTAATTACGGTGAATTAAAGATAAATAATTTCATAACCCATCTTTACTAGAGATTATAAGTAGTTTTTAGAAGTTAAATAATGAGAGAAATCATTTTATATACATTCATTTAAATTTCTAAAGTTTTAAAATCTTAAAAAAATGAATGTATTTTTAAAATATAAATTAAATCTCTTGTTATTTATTAAAAATAACAAGAGACTTTTTAGAATGATAGATAATTTAATTTTATGATCAAATGAAACAAATTTGAATTAATTTAGAGTTATATTTTGAACATTATGAATCTTCTAATTTTCTTGGATTTTTTTTAATTTTTTATAAATTTTTTTAATAAATTTTTTCAGGATTTTTCTAATTAAAAATTGATTTTTTGGATTATTAATAGCGCACAGGTGACGTGGCACAATCTGGAGCGTTTGATCAATCGCGATCGATGATCAAAGGCAAGAGATGACTTGGCGCAACGTCGAGCGTCCGATCGCGTGATTAAATCGCGATCGTTGACCTTCACTTAAGGCACGAGATATGTGGCGCAATGTGATTCGATCGGCGAATCGTTTTAAAATGATTGAATCTTAGCCATTGATCAAAGGAATTATAACGGCTGAGATTAAAAACTGATAGAAACGCATCTGAAACGTCTGATCAAAGATCCAACGGCGGGCATTTGATGAGTTATTTATAACGCGCGCGACATGACATCATCTTGACCGTCGATCAAAGATCGAGCAGCCACGACTGAATCGTAATGATTTGAAAGGGTGCGTTTCATCAGAGTCGTGGATCGAAGATTAAATTCCGATCGGACGAGTTACGCCCAGATTGCCAATAAATTGAGGTGGTCTTCGATGATGTAAACCATTCCAGGGCAATTCGACTTAATAGACATCAAATATTTTGAATCTCTTTCTCCCAATCGCTTCTAGACTCATTTTCGCGTCCACAGAGTGCTTGAGAGTGAGATTTCAACGATCGATGAGGAAGAAATTGACGCTTGAACTTTGCCTTGATTCCGGTGAGTAATTGGGTCAATTCGAGTGCAATCTTAGGTTAGGGATCGTGTTCCATCCTAATCTATCTTTGTATAGCTTTAGATTACATTTTCGAATCGTAATTTGAGTCAATTTTGTTTTTAATTTCGGTTTTTTGTGATTTTCATTTTCGGAAATTTATCCCTTGTTCATTCGATGATTTCTCCGCGAAATCAGATCCAAATTTAGTGAGTTTTGATCCATGGATTTGTCTTCAAGTCTTCTTTCCAAAAATATCAAATTGCCTAATTTCTATCACCATTTCATCGTCCAATTTGATCAAATTCAAAGAGATCAGCAGAAATTACCTTAATTCCCTGTGGATTCGACCCTTATTTACCAATATACCCCTCAATTTGTGTTTATTTCTTAAAACTGGTGAGTTTGGATATTATTTTGACTCTTGACCGCTTGTTTTCAACGACCACGTGGTTTTGATTCGTTAGCACCTTACACTCATAAGAAAATGGAGTTATTGATAGGAAAAACATGACAATGTTGGACATGACTCGTGCTATGATTAAAAATACAAAAACCTTTCCAAAGGTTTCTAGGGATAAGCACTGAGTAAGGGCTGTATATCTTCTCAATCGAGCACCCACCAAAATCTTGGAAGGTAAAACACCCTACGAAGGTTCGACAGGGAGAAAACCCTCTATTGAACATCTAAAAGTATTTGGATGCATAGCTTACGTAAAAACTCTACAAAAGTTTGAGAAAATTGAATGACCAAAGTTTGCCAATGATCTTCATAGGCTATGAGAAAGGGGTAAAAGGGTATAGAACCTTTAATCCTATATCGGAAACTATTCACATCACTCGAGATGTTGTCTTTGAAGAAGGAAAGAGCTGGAATTGGGAAGATTTCAATCCCACTTCAATGACAGGTATGACTACCTCTTAGTTTTCCTCTCATGTTTTTCTGAACTCCAGCAATCTAGAACTGCCTGTTGTGAGAGCTTTCAAAGACTCAATCAAAGAGAATCCAAGCAATCACTCGGCATCTGCATTGACTTCTTCATCTTCAGTAAGTTCTCAACTAAACAAATTCAAAGGCATATCTGAATTATATGAAGAAACTCAACTGATGATTGATGAAGAGGTGTGTCATCTCTCGGAGGAAGAACTAGGAAGCGTGTTTGAAGCCTTGAAAGAAAGGATTGGGAAAACAGCCATGGACGAGGAAATGAATCAAATTTTGAAGAATAATTCTAGGTCTCTAGTCATACCTCCTGAGTCATGTAAACCAATCAGTTTAAAATGGGTTTTTAAAATTAAAAGGGATACGACAGGACAACTAACCAAGCACAAAACTCGATTAGTTGTGAAAGGGTATGCTCGAAAGGTATAGAATTGATTTTACTGATGTTCTTGCTCTTATGGCCAGGTTGGAGACAATCAGAGTTCTCCTAGCCCTTGCAGTATTTTATAGATGGGAAGTCCATCATCTGGATGTAAATTCAGCCTTTCTAAACGGTGAAGTTATGGAAGAAATCTATGTCAAGCAACCAGAGGGATATGAAATCCCAAGAAAAGAGCATTGTGTGTATAAATTAAAGACAACTCTCTATGGCTTGAAGCAAAGCTCCTCAAGCTTGGTATTCCAAGCTAGATATAAGCCTACTGTAATTAGGCTTAATAAGAAGTAATCATGAACTTGTGGTCTACTACAGCCAGAGTAATATCTCCAAATTATATGTAGGAGCATATGTTGATGACTCGCTTATTGTAGGAAATACTAGAGGAAGGATTTCTGAATTTGAAGGACACGATGAATGCGTTGTTTGATATAACTGATCTTGGCTTGCTAAAATCCTATTTAGGCATTCATGTGAAGCAGATTAAAGGGGAGATCACACTCGCACAAAGTACATTTGCTCTGAAGATTCTCTATGACTTTAATCTACGTGAATATAATTCTTCTCAAACACCGTTGGAAGTCAGATAGGTGTGCAACCAGAATGACTCCAAGAATCGGGTGGATTCATCTACCTACATAAGCCTAATGGGATCATTGCAATATTTGATGCATTGGAAACTAGATGATTGAAAGATTAGGCCATTATTAAACTCAATTTTTTACTCGACATGCAAAGCTTGCTCCTTTATATACCGGCCACATATTCAATTGAGGTTGCAAGATCAAGTCTTTTTTAAAGGGATCACATATCTATATTGATCCAGTTCTATCATTAATGAAGTTAAAGTGGTCAGCAATCAAATTTTCACAAAAAGAGAGGATATTAGGTAAACTTGAAGAATTTAATTAGTTTGAGAGCCTTCTTCATGCTATTGTATATTTTTGAGATTTTTGCATTCATTATGTTTTAACTTTCATTGGCTTGATTTTTCTTAAATTAGAGTTAAAATGGTAAAACTTGTCAGCTCGACCTTTATCAAAATAAAAAATCTTGAGCTAGCATATTTTTTTGAGTATGCACTGTTTTAGGGCTTGAGGAAAACCAATTTCAATTAAACTAGAGTTAAAATCATGAAATAGGCATGTTTGACCTTTCTCAAGGTCAAAAGACCTTTGGCTTATCATATTTCTTCAAGTATGCATTGTTTTTAAGCTTGAAGGAACTCATAAAGAAAGGTAATATGAGGAGAATTTTTGTATTGAGTATTTCAAAACTAACGCACCATCTTTGAAATGATGATTTCTGTATCCTGTAATGTTGTTGATTATCATGATGAATACAATTAAATAAGATAGAAAATGGAGAAGATTGGTGAAGATTTCATGGAAAACAGGTGTGTAGATTGAAATTTATCATGCATAGATGTTTTAGCTTGCTCTTGTAACATGAAATTTGATCCCTATTCTATGTGGATATAAACCCTTATTTTCCCCTATTATTCATTTAATCATTCCTTCAAAAAATTTGGTATTTCTTTGATTTGTATTTTTTACATTTGAACTTTTGCTTTTCAACATGAGTATTGTTTAAGGTTATTAAGTATGAAATATAAGCTAGTTGATTACAAAGGTATTACATAGGATTTTTTTATTATACTTAATAATGAGAAATCATTATAATCTTATCAAAATTGTGATTAAATTTGTGAATTTCCATAGTGGGTGGCTATATAACTAGGGTAGGACAATTCGTATATTCCATGGTTTTTGACACAAAATGTCAAAGATCTCAACATTGAAGCTCAAAACCAATGTGATATGGGGATATATAATTGAAATTCATATTGATGATATTTTTTATCATCAAATTTTTTATTAATATGTCTATATATATATTTATTTAAAAATGACTAATGGTTAATGAAATGAATAAATACAGGAAAAAACTAATATTGGGGAATTCAATAATGATGAAATTGTATGTCTAATTAAAAAATTAAAAATCATAAACATAACAAAAATTCTAATGGTGATGTTTTTAAACTTATAAAAAATTTCATTGGTGTTAGGAAAATGTTTCATTCTTAGCTTAAATGATAGAGATATTGAAAAAAAGAAGAAAATTGACAATAAGGATAACAAAACCCTAAACAAAGAAATGAAAAATCAAAAGACCAATAGCACAATGTCAACTACTATCTTGTTTCAAAATATCTCATTAAACTATGGGAAAATGAGACAATTCACCTTTTCACTAAAGGGAAAAACCAAAAATTGAAGCAATGTTTCCCTATTGGCAAATCCCTACATCACCATCCCTCCAGACATGTGATGTCTTCTTTCCCCTCATCTAGGAAACATGATCATATGGAAAGGTTTTCTACTTTTCCCTTGCATATCACTCTAATGCTTTATTCATTGCGCATAAAGATAAGATTCAACTAATCAAATTATAAAAATGATAATGGACCCAAAATTTAATCTATTGAAATAACTTCAAATGCCTCACCAATGATATATGTTGGCATGATCTATCAAGAACAACAAATGAACAAAAGTTGCTGTGGGGAGAAGCTGATGTCAAAATGTCTTGAAGGCTTAAAGTTGAGGTCGATGATGTTGGTAAACATGCTAGACTGGTGGTAGGACAGAACGCAAGGGAAAGTTAGTGAAAAGGTTCAGGCCAGATTGTAGGAAGTGGGTGATACGTTTTTGTATTTCTATGAGAAGCTCTACGGCACCCACGATTCCCAGTAGTGAGTCGTCGGCGAGTGGTAGAGCCTTGGTTACGAAGTCAAGAACTCATCAAGATTCTGGTGTATTCTCATTTACTTTTCTTCGTGACCCGCTCGCTCGCCTTCTTAATCTTCGTTACCCTGTGGAGAACAACTGCGATGGACAAAGGGAAATACATCAGCGATGAAGTTGCCTTTATGGTTGAACCTTCACTTATTTTTTTAGTCCAAGAGATGATATTGTTGATACGTCATCAATATGTAATTGACAGCATATCGTGCTATCACCATGATATTGATAGTGCATTATTCATGATAATATGGTTGATCTTCATTAACAATCAACATAGATTGTTGATGAGCCAAAATTTGTGATGTTGTTGAAAACAGATAACCACACTTACTTTAAAATTAATATTAATTTAAGATTAATGAAATCTTGTAGTGGGAAAGGGTTGAATCCACAAAGACTTGAGGGTATTTTTGAGATGTTTTTGAAATCAAACAACATGAAAATGATGGGAATGAGAATCGGAAGACATATTTAGAAGGAAAATTTAGAGATCTTTCCATGGAATCAAAAATCACGAAAACCAGATTTAAATCCAAGGAAAAATCAATGAGAAAATTTAGAGAGAGAAAATTATTTTCTAGGAGAGAGAAATTAATGATTAACATAAAATCCTTTTAATACCATTCTAAAGCCACTAAATGATGAAAGATCAATGCAAATATGACTCAAAAAACATAAAACTACAAAGAAAATAATCCATTTACTTTTGGATCACAGGTTTTTGGTGAAACCCTATTCTTACAGAAAAAGTTATAATTCAAGCAGAAAATTCTCGCTATTCCTTTTTTATGAAATATTGATTTCAAATACGCAAAAGGTGAAAATGTCAATTTAAAATAGTTTAATCAAGAGATTCAAGGAAAAATCATCCAAATTTGGGCATAACTATGCAATTACCTCTTCAAGTGAAGTCAAGCCAATATTCTTGATTCAATGTAATGAGGCGAAGCAATGCCTTCAAGTCATGATGATTGGATTTTGAATGGAGTGTCCATGGTGACTCTTGTTGGATCTTGATTTGATTTCTCAAATGGTGTTGTCATAAGGGGGAGTCTATTGGCTCATTTAATATATACCATCATAATTCCTAATACCAATGGGTGACATTCGTTGCAAGTTATATGAAGCATCATCCAATCAAATGCTATCGCACACCATCACCACTTAATTGAAAATGGAGGGCTTAAATTATATCTTACTTGATTCAAATGATTTGACCCTTCAGCTGCCTCCACATCACTTGAAAGTAAAAAAATTAGTTTACTTTAATCCAAAATAAAAGAAATAATGACAGCTAGGCGAAATGGGCTTAAGAGCCATTAGGCTATAATGAATAAATAATTAAAACTTAAACTCCCCTTAAGTAGGCCCCACGTTAGTGCCACTTGTGAGCCACAAAGCATCCTTGGGCACTACCACATGTTTTCATGTATGCCCCCATAGCACGTCAGCTCCGCCATGTCAAGCACCCAAAGTAGGCCATTAAAAATACAACTCCATATCATCTGTAGTAGTATCCACATGATCATTTGATGGTTGGAACACCTCTTCAATGCTGTTCGCCAAGAGAAAAATATAAGAAAAGAGATAATTTTTACAAGGCTTATATGTGCACCTTGAGTTGTAGTCATTCTCCCCTTATTCATACACATTAAGTATATGAATTTTTCACAAAAATCCTTAAATTTATGTCTATATCAACCAACTTCTATAGACCTTATGTCTATGACCCTCTAGGTCCATATATATCATTAGTTGGTAATTTTATAGACCTAATAATGCCTTATTTGTCAACGTTAGAAATAATTTATATAAACATATGAATTAATTAATCAAGGATTGATTTCACATAATTAATAGGTCAAGTTGTCAAAATATTGGGCGCCATGGTGTACCTTGCGCTTTAAGAGACATGAAGTGTATAAGAACTCTAGAATGGAACCTTGCCATCATCGATTATGATGTATGTATAATGCTTTGTCCGCACGAGATTGATGAATGGCTGAGGATATGGTCAACTATCAAACCTTAACCAGTTATTTAGCTAGTACTAATGCATGGAAGAAATCATTGAAAACAACTTTTCTCAATATTTTCCCAAGTTTACTGAAGGATTTAATCATATCTCATTTCCTTGAGTCAATCTCTTCTCATACCAAAGGCAAACAATTGTATCTTGACTAAAACAATGACTTTTAATGATTTATGTTATATGTAATGATATTTCATTGGTCTTGTGTCTAGAGATTCATAAGTCATAGTCAATGCAGGATCATTCATCCACAAGAATTCTTTGGTGTCTCAAGTCAAAGGACAACATAGAAAAATAAGACATGAATTAACTTCATTGATATATAATAATGTGAATGGTAAAGCCCAATTGTAAGGGAGGAGAGGGTAGAAAGGGTTCTAGTTATATGAGCTGAAGCCCCCGAGTCAATAACCCATGAAAATCTCAAAGCAAGAAAGGCATGTGTACATGAAGTAGAAGCGAAGTTGTCAGTCGATGTGGATGCTTGAGATTGCTTCCATGCTTCAGATTCTGCTGGGGTGAAAGTCATTTTGTATATTGATCCGATCGATGGCATAGATATACTTGGAGGAGTCGGGTTTAGAGTAGAAGAGGAAAACATAGCTTGAGCCTATTCGAGCATTCCAAACTCTTTCTAGCACTTCTCGGAAACATGAGTGATCTTGCCACTATAAGTGTTAGAGCGCTAGTTTTGATGTAAGCATTTAATCTTAAATTTCCATCGTCACAAATGGAGGAATTAATTTTCATAGATTTTTTATTGTATGTTATTAATTTTAATCATTACTACATTAGGTCTCCCTTGATTATTTTCCACTAACCTACTAATGTGTCCATGAAGACTTATTTTTTCAGGAATTTACTACCTCATGCAGTCACTATCTTCCCATGCTTCACTTTGGTGTTCTATCATACATATCCAGTAACATAGTCTCATGTATAGATGCATAAACAAATAGATATATATATATATATATAGTTTACTTAATTTTATATAAACTATGAGCCTACTTAATCTCATATTATTACTGCTAGAATATATAGTTATATATATATATATATTGGCCTGGTAATATATAGGCTCAGTATATATATATGCTCAACATATCTATAGGCTTAATAATACTATTATTTCCTATAGATATCTATTAGGGTATTATCGTAATTACATATTTTTTTATTAAGCTACTTAAAGTTTTAGGTTTTTTTTTCTAGGGTTAACGTTTTTGGTTGCAAGTTTTGAAGTTGAAATCGAGAAAAGAGAAGAAGGCAACACCCTGGATTGACTTCGTGCGCTAAAATATCTTCTCCTTTGCGATTTGCGTGAAGATAGAAGAATGGTGCAAAGAGAAATCTTCATCTGGCATTCATGTTCAGATCTTCATCCTCTACGACAACCAATGAAGAATACGCCATCATCGACATTCTGACCATGGTTTGCCAAATCGCTGTGTTCTATCTTTGATCATCCTCAATCAGTGAATCGAAATCATTTTAGGCGGTTTTATCTCCTTTCTGGTTTCAACTCCTTCAAATCGTTAATTCGGTGAACTCGACCCTCATAGATTCTTGTCCTATTAGGTTAGCTTAGTTCGGTGGTCTTATCTGAAGGACGTCCTGTGTTAATCTAGATCTAAGTCCGTCATTTGTATTTCATTAATACAGATTATTGTTTTGAATTGCTGTCTTGATTAACCTCATTCTCAGTTATTTGCATAACTCTGTACATAGTTAATTCTCTGTTTTTATAACTTCATTTTCTCAGTCCATTACACAGCTTTAAATATCTTTGAGACTCTAATTTCAATATTTTATAGTTAATAATAAACATTATTTCATCAACTGTGTTAACTTAATCTTCTGCATTCCTCTGTGATTAATCTAGTCTTATCTACAGTTAGTTTACAATATAAATAGTTGTTGTCTTAGTCTTTTTCTTTTTTTTGTCTAAATAGGCAGCTTGCAATAAATCAATTTTATTGATTACATAAATTATTGTCTTGTTTAGTAGAATGCCGTCATAGTCACCGTGATACTGACAGAGGTACAAAAGTTTATAATTTGCTACCTTTAGTTCGTTTATTTGGAATTTATATATAATCTGTGGTTGTTTTGATATTCACTGTGATATCCAATCCGATTATTGTTTGAAGATCATCTACTTCATTGAGTTATTTTATTTGCATGATCGGTTAGTCTCAGTCATAGACAGTAGAGGTTCGTTTATATTTTTTAGAGTATTATATTTTAGTTGAATCTCATTCACTTCATCGAGGTACTTCTCTAAAGATTTCATTAGTCTCGCAGAATAATAGTGTTGATTATCTTAACGTTCAACAGCTTGATATTATCAGTCAAGGGTAAGAGATAATTTATTTATTTCCCTCATATACATTATCTCTTTTGCTACTCAGTTTATATTAAGGTCTATCATATATATTTGCTAACCTAGTTGTTCTAGTTGCAGTGATATACCTATTTTGCTCATTGAATTCATTCTAAATTAGTTAGAAGCTAATTTGCAACATCATCTCACTTTTCTTCACTGAGCCCAACTCAAGTTAGTTAGTGCTTAAAGAAATTCTATTAAGTGGAAATTAGGTAGAGTCCATCTAGATCAAAAGTCAACTCAGAGTCAATAGAAGTTAGAAAAGTCAACTCTGGTCAAAAGCCAACTTAGAGTCAACAGAAGTTAGAAAAGTCAACTTTTGTCATAAAGTCAACCCTGAATAGTTAGAGTCAACTCTAGTAAGTTAAAGTCAACCCAATTAGTTAGAGTCAACCCAAGTCATACAAAGTCAACATGATCAATGAAAGTCAACCTTCATAATCCAAGTCAACTTTGATTAGTCAAGTCAACCCTATTTAGTCAAAAGTCAACTCTAGGTCAAAAGTCAACCCTAGGTCAAAGAATCAACTCCAGAAGTTATTGTATTGTGCGTCTCATGTATTTCGTGATTTCAGCCTCACTGATTTGATATTGTCATCTCATATAGCTAGCATCATTTAGATTACCATACCATTGCATTCACACATTTCAGAGGACTAGAGCGTCTCATCCGTTGAGACGAGGAGTCTAAACTTTGGGAGCGGGAAGACCAATTGGATCCTGAAGACGAGGTCTCATTTTACTAGTTGTCGGTGGTACTAGCGAAAGAGGCACGATAGGGCGTGAAGGGACGAGCGATCGTGTGGAGATCGGCCTAAGGGAGTCACGTCGTTCGGGAGCCGAGGAGGTCGAGGCCTATTGAGGGGTGAGAGGATTAGGTTTCATTTGGTGAGGATTGAGGCTCTGAGTCTATAGTACTCGGGACTGGATTAAGGGACATTAGGTCCCCTAGCCAGTATAATAATATTTGGTGCATCGAGAGGACAAGAATTGAGTGATTAACCAATGAATCTTAGTAAACAGAAAAAGTAGAGATTAAGAATTAAAATTAACATATTACCTAATTCACTCCCCCTCTTAGGTTAAACCACCACCCTATTAGGACTTTCAATAAGTGCAAGGTGGGAATATTTGCTTGCCCTTAGGAGTGGGTCGTTGAAGAAGCATTTTTGTGCGGTCGTTCAAAACACAAAACGTCGGTCAAACAAAATTTATAAATCTGAACTCACAAAGATAAAGATGTAAAATCAAGTAAAGTGTAAGTATCTGGTCGATCCATAGAAAACAAGGTTAAATTTAATTGCAGAGTTGACTTGGTCAAACTTAGCTTTTAAAAGAAGTTTTAGAGAAGTAGAAATATTATTTTATGAATAGAAATGATATAAATATACTAAATAAGAAATTTTAAGAATTAAGATCTCGGATTTGACAGAGAAAAGTCAACAGTCAAAATCAAAGAGTTGACTATGACCAATAATCGAAGTTCTATAAAATCAGAGAAATAAAAGATGTCAGAAGATTGCGAAAAATATATATTTAGAAACTAGAGAGAAAATGGAATTTATTGATATAAAATTCGTGATTTTTCAAGAAGAAATGGATTTATTATGAATTATTGAAAATCAAAGATAAAAAAATCCCCGAAATGAACACCTCAGAGGAAATCTTCAAATTGACTAGTCAAATGATATCCAAATATTAGAATTTATATATCAATAGAAATTAAGAACCAAAGGATTCTAAGGAGACCAAAATGATCAAATTTTGATTTGTATTTTGAAAGTAATTGACCTCGAAAGTCAACGTTCAAATTTAGATTGAAAATGAACAGTGCTTGGTCAAACGTCAAAGTTGAGGGGTCAAATGAACTCAGAATTCAAAAAATTTGCTATCCACAGAAAGTTCATGAAATAAGGAATCCTATGAAATCAAAATAGAGTGATTTGGAGAGATATCATATTTTGAAAATCAGCAAAATTTTGGACTAAAATTGGGCAAATTTGAAGAATACCAAGAACTAATATGCAAAATTAAAGATCTAAAACCTAATAAAAACTCAAATTACCACCTGATAATCGATCGAATCTCACTACTAACCCGATTGCCTCAAGAATGGGGCTTCAATTCACGCGGATTGAAGTGAATTTGCTCGATTTTCTTCCTCGCGGACGTTCGGAATTTAAGGAGAAAATTCGATGAAATCCGATGATGATTCGTGATCAATCCCGGTCCAATTGCTTTCCAATCGAGTTTTTAAAGGGGATTTTCACCCGAAAATCATGGCCATTTGATCCGGTGGATAAGTGGAATTGATGGCCATGATCGTCTGATGATCGTGGGCCATCAATGCGGAGAGGTCGTGGTCTTGATTTTCACATCAAATGAGCCACTGTCGTGCAGCGATCAGGCCACGATTGCGCGACGATCGGGCGACGATCGCACGTCGATCGTGGTTTGTGATCTTCCTCGTATCAGCCGTCGGATGAAGATCATGGCGAGATGAGTCCACGTGGAGTCCATCGCTCACCTGATCGTGCGATGTGATCTCGTTCGTCTGATTGAAGATTGATGCCTCGTCGGCACGCCACATGTCGCCCATCTAAAGTTTCACGTATGACTGGATTTGCGCACGTGCTTTGATTGACAATCGCGTGGACTCGGGTCCACGCGATCGACATCTTGCGATCAGATCCAACGCCTGTGGTGCCGCCACGTCGCCGGCAAAGGGTAAATTCCGCGGGACATCGTCCCACACGGAATAAAAGATGGGAAATCGCGATATTAAAATATGGTGCGGTTTAACGCTATTGCGTTACCGCCCCAATCATATTACTAGGGCCCACTAACCCGTGGGCCCTTCACTTGCCAACCCCCTTGCCACGTGGCGCCCCTCACGGGCGTCCGTGTGGACCCGCATGGCCTCCTGCCACGTGTTTTGCGCCACTTGTGCCTCGCGTGGGCCATGTGCGGCCCTGCCACGTGGCCTCAGTGTCGTGTCGCATCCGCGCGCTGGTCTCGCGTGCCACATCAGCTCCCTTGGCCACGTCAGCCTCCGTGCCACGTCATCCGCAGGGTCTGTGGAATAAAAACAGCCCCCTTTTTTAATTACAAAATACACTTAAAAATCAAATACAAATTAGAAAAAGGGCGGAAACTTAAGAAATTCATAACTTTAATTATACAACTCCATTGTATTATAATTTTCTCCATTGTATCACAATTTATTTTCTTTTTAATATTATGCCATAAATATATAATTTTAAAAGAAGAATATAGGATGAATTTAAAATAACCTAAAAGCTTTCATTAAGATCTCTCTCTCTCTTTTAATCATCCAATACTTCCCTTCTTAAAATTAACCTTTAAAATCATTTACTACAGTCAAAATAAATCAGGGAAAGAAATTAATTCCTATTAATTTAACCTTGCAAAAAGATTAATCATCAATCAAGCCTATAATTATCCCTAATTTATGCATAAATATGAACTTTAGTATAATGGCATACCAATGGAGAAAATTCATGAAAATTAGGATAACATACATCATATTCACATAAAATAAGCATGAATATAAGTTAATTAGGATAAGAAATTAAGTTATAAATGCATGTTATCAGTCGTCCACCATGACAAGTAGTAGCCTTGGAGCTATGGCCCCCATTCTGTCCACGAATACCAAATGCTAGCAAGACTAAAGACTCTAGTAATGGGGATGATGTAGAAGATGAAGGTCCAATGCTCGAAAGTGACTGCAGCGCTCAAAGTGACTCCAGTGCTAACTCGAAGAGCTGAGGAAAAAATTGATGCCATATTTGGAACTTGGGTACTTAAAAGTACTTGACCACAAATCTGGGAAGTAATAGATGGTCGTAGGCTGCTGAAATAGACTCCAACGATGAGGTCCACACGATATCGTTCCAATTTGCGTAAATATATTTTGAGTGGTTGATAGAGAGACAACTCTTGGACAAGTGATTGGAGGCAACCAAAGTGATCTTGAAGGAATTGATCACCTTGGACTCAAAGATTTCCACTACGCGGCTAATATTGGTCTTGTTTGTGTACATAGCCTCCAATGTACGCCATAGTGCGCTTGCAGGTTTGAAAAGTGAGAGAAGTTGAGCAATAGTTGGCAGAATGCTCTGATACATCCAAGAGCGAAGAGCAGAAATCTAATTGATTCCATGTATCATAATCTGGAGTAGTTTTGGCAAGAGAAGACTCGGTCAAATGGTGCGGTAGGCGATAGGTAATGACAAAATCTTCAAAGCTACTAGCCCATGAGGCATAATTGTGACCATCAAAGGTGTATGTCGGTGACGAAGAGTTTTGTGCGGTCGTTCAAACACACAAACGTTGGTTAAACAAAATTTATAAATTCGAACTCACAAAGATAAAGATAGAAAATCAAGTAAAGTGTAAGTATCGTGTCGATCCATAGAAAACAAGGTTGACTTTTATTGCAGAGATGACTTAGTCAAACTTAGGTTTAAAAGAGGTTTTAAAGAAGTAGAAATAAGATGTTATGAATATAAATGATATAAATATACCAAATAAGAAATTTTAAGATTTCAGATATTGGATTTGATAGAGAAAAGTCAAAAGTCAAAGTTAAAGCATTGACGTTGACCAACAGTCGAAGTTCTATAAAATCAGAGAACCAAAAGATGTCAGAAGATTACAAAAATTCTATATTTGGAAACTAGACAGAAAATGAAATTTACTGATATAGAATTCGTGATTTTTCGATAATAAATCAATTTACTATGAATTATTGAAAAATCAAAGATCAGAAAAATGCTTGAAATAAACTGTTCAGATAAAATCTTCAGATTGACTAATCAAATGATATCCAAATATTGCAATTTATATATTAATAGAAAGCTAAGAACCAGAGGATTCTAAAGAGACCAAAATGATCGATTTCTGATTTATATTTTGAAAGTAATTGACCCCAAAATTCAACCTTCAAATTCGGATTGAAAATGAACAGTGCTCGATCAAATGTTAAATTGAGGGAGCCAAATGATCTCAGAATTCAACGAATTTGCTATTCACGGAAAGCTGATGAAATATGGAATCCAATGAACTCAAAATTCAGGTGATTCGGAATTATAATCAGAGAGATAGCCTATTATCAAAATCAGAAAAATTTCATATTAAAATTGGGCAAAATTGAAGAACACTATGAACTAAAACTCAAAATTAAAGATCTAAACACTAATCAAAACTCAAATTACCATTTGATAATCGATCGATTCTCACTACTAACTTGATTGCAATGAAGAAGGGGCTTCAATTCACACGGATTAAAGCGGATTTTGCTCGGTTTCTTCATCGCGGATGTTCGGCATTCATGGGGAAAATTCGATGAAATCAAAGCGATTGATCATGACGAAATCTTGCTCCAATCAGATCGCGATTGAGTCTAATACGCAGAGGAAATCGTGATGAACTCATGATTTTGCTCCAAATTCACTTAGTTGCTTCACAAAGTGAATCAAGAGTTAAGAAAAACAAGAGGGGATACATCGGTTTTTAAAGGAGAACTTCTGCGAAAAAATTTGACCGTTTGATCCTGTGAGAGGGGTCGATTGATGGTTACGATCGCTCCATGATTGTGGCCCATCATTGCGATTCAATCGTGGCTCCAATTGTGCGTCGAATGGGCCACGATCGCGCGACAATCGGGACACAATCCACGACGATCGAGCCACGATCGCTTGGATTTATATCCACCGGCCGATCCATCACAAGTATCAATGCACCTCAATGAAGATCACAATCGCGATCCACGACGATCAAACTGCGATAAAGATCGGGACGCTCCCAACGCCTCCACGTGTCAGCATATGAGTCATCGATCTCTATCACTCAAATGTGCATTTACGCACGTGCTCTGATGGAGATTGCGTGGACTCGGGTCAACGCGATCTACGCTTAGCGATCAGGGCCGACGCTTGTGATTCGTCCATGTCACCTGCAAAAAAAAATCCGCGGGAACATAGTCCCGCACAGACTAAAAAGCCAGAAATCGCCAATAATAAAAGCTAGGGGCGTGGTAACGCATTTCCGTTTCCGCCCCAAACTTCTAACCAGGGCTCACTAACCTGTGGGCCCTCCAAATGCCAACCTCTCCACTCGCCTCGTGGCACCCCTGACGGGCGTCCGCGTGGCCTCGTGTCACATGTCCGCACCACCTGCACCTCGCGTGGGCCATGCGCCGCCCTGCCACGTGGCCTTAGTTCCACGTCGCATCCACGCTCGTCTCGCGCGCCACGTCAGCTCCGCGCGCCAGCTCCGCGTGCCATGTCAGCGTCCGTGCCACATCAGCTCCGTGGGGTCTGTGGTATAAAAAACCCCACCTTGTTCGTGATTTTAGGTAGAAAATACTCATAAAAATTCAGTGAAAATCAATTATAAATCAGATAAAAATCTGAAAAAGATCTAAAAATTTCAAAAATTAATAACTTTGAAAATACAACTCCTTTTAATCTCAAATTTTCTCCATTGGATCACAAATTTCTTTCCTTTTTAACATCATTCCATCTAAACTATAATTTCAAAGAAGAATCTAAGATGAATTAACAATTAACTTAAAGTCATTTCTTAAGAAATCTTCTTAATATTATCATCACATTTTCATCTTGAAATTTATCTTTCAAAGACATGCACTAAAGTCAAAGTAATTCAAGAAAAGAGATTAACTTCTATTAATTTTATCTTTACAAAAGATTGATCATCAGTCAAGCATAAAATTAACTCTAAATTATGCATAAATATAGACTTTAGTGAAATTATATACCAATGGAGAAAATTCCTAAAGACTAGGATAACATGCATCATATTCACATAAAATAAGCATGAATATAAGTTAAATAGGTTAAGAATTTAAGTTATAAATGCATGTCATCAGTCGGCCGTGTCTATTGGCTCATGATGGAATGTTGTGTGGCGAAAAATGCTTCTATGGGGGATGATATCTATGGTAAAGTGATAACATGCATTTATAACTTAGTTTTTTATCCTAATTAACTCATATTCATGCTTATTTTAGGTGAATATGATGCATGTTATCATACTTTTTAGGAATTTTCTCCATTGGTATGTCATTTCACTAAAGTCGATATTTATGCATAAATTAGGGATAATTTTATGCTTGATTGATGATTAATCTTTTGCAAAGTTAAATTTAATAGAATTTGATCTATTTTCTTAAATTACTTTGACTTTAGTGCATGTTTTGAAAGATAATTTCAAGATGAAAATGTGATTAAGAAGATTGCTTAAGAAATGAGTAAGTGATTTTTAATTCATCTTAATTTATTCTTTGAAAGTGTATTTTAGATGACATGATATTAAAAAGGAAGGAATTTGTGATCCAATGGAGAAAATTTGAGTTAAAAAGGAGTTATACAAATGAATTTATGAATTTCTTAATTTTATAGTATTTTCTAGATTTTATTTTGATTTTTCAGGATTTAGTTTATCGTGCGGGACCCACGGAGGTGACGTGGCACGATGCGGACACATGGCGGGGCCACGCAAGCCCACATGGATGCGTACATGGTGCCTACGTGGCGTGAACAGTGATATCGGATGGCGGGATTAAATCGTGCAATCAGACGGTCAAGATTAAATCGCGCAATCGGACGGTCGGGATTAAATCGCGCAATTGGACGGCTGAAATCACACGGAGTGGAATCCGCGTCATGGGCCACGATCCCACCAATTACGCGCGATCTGACGACCGAAATTACACGGAGTGAAATCCACGTCACAAGCGACCAATTTCGCGCGATCCGACGGCTGAAATCATACGGAGTGAAATCCGCGTCGTGGGCCACGATCCACCAATTTCGCACAAACTTATCTATAAATAGGCCTCATCTCCAATGTAAAATTCATCTTCTAGTTAGCCTCCTTGTGGAGGTTGGCCATTGGGATCAAGACTGCTAGGGATCAACTATCTTGGTATGTTTAGTTATTGTTTGTTCCTCTTATGTTCTTGTGTGTTTGCCTGGTATCTAGGATTGTGCAGCGTGACGAACCGAGTGCATCTAGATACCCGACTTGCTTCTTCGTATCCTCTTTTGTGATTGCTTGTTCCATGGCAAGAGTGTTTCGTGTCGAAAGGTCAAGGGAGCACCGGTGGATCAGGTTTTATCTTCTTATCGTGTTTAGAATTAATCACCATCGGTTGAATCGATCTCGAGAAAGTTAGAGGGCCTTGTCACTGAGATCCCGCTCAAGGCTAGGGCGAGAGTCTTAGCCCCGTGAGGACTGAGGATAGGGGGCAAGGTTGATACTATGCGAGTTCTAGTTGCTTATTCAGCTCATTATTCTATCGTGATAGACGCCAAGCTTGGGCGGTAATTCAAGCTCCGGTAGAATAATGATGACTGCGTCACGATTAGACGGATTGACCGAAACTTAGGGTATATGTGTTAATCTTAGGACATTTCCTTCCTCTTATATCAATCTATTAATCAAACCAACTATAAAAATATCATCTTTAATTTTGCAAATTAGTTCACAGTGTTCTTCATTTTTTCCTAATACTTAGTCCAAAAAAGTGCTGATTTTGAAAATAGGATATCTCTCTGATTATAATTCTGGTTTCTTTGGATTTCTATTTTCAGCAGCTTTCCGTGGATAGCAAATTCATCGAATTCTGAGTTCATTTGACCCTTCAATTTGACGTTTAACCGAGGACTGATCATCTTTCATCAGAAGTCAAACATTGACTTTCGGGGTCAATTACTTTCAATTTAAAAATCAGAATTCCATCATTTTGATCTCTTTAGATTTCTCTGGTTCTTAGCTTTCCATTGACATATAAATTGCAAGATCTGGATTTCATTTGACCAGTCAATTTGAAGATTTCCTCTGAGGTGTTCATTTTAGGGATTTTTTGATATTTGATTTTCAATAATTCATAGTAAACTCATTTCTTATCCAAAAATCACGAATTATATATCAATAAATTCCATTTTCTCTCTAGTTTCCAAATATATAAGTTTAGTAATCTTCTGACACTGTTTGATTCTCTGATTTTACAGTACACTTACTGTTGGTCAAAGTCAACTCTTTGACTTTGACTTTTGACTTTTCTCTGTCAAACCCGAGAATTAAAATCTTAAAACTTCTTATTTAGTCTATTTATATCATTTCCACTCATTACCTCTTATTTTTACTTCTTTAAAACCCCTTTTAAACCTAAGTTTGACCAAGTCAACTCTGCGATTAAAGTCAACCATGCTCTCTGTGGATCGACCCGATACTTACACATTACTTGATTTTATATCTTATCTCTATGAGTTCAGTTTTTATAAATTTTGTTTGACCATCATTTTTGTGTTTTAACGACGCACGAAAACGACGCGTCATAAAGCAGTCGGGATTTTCAGTGGGGCAAGGGGACCCATGGGTGGAGTAGATATTGCTGACAACTCATCGGCCTCACAAGATGCCGTCAAACCCAAAAACAAGGTGTAATTGCAATAGCCTTGAAGATGATAGCAGGAGTGGCAGAACAGGCTTTGAAAGGCAATATGAGTGACTCGAGATGGGTGGCAGCAGTGGCCTAAGAAGGGCGGTGGTAACAGCCAAGAAGGGTAGCGGTGGAGGCATCCCAAGAAAGGTGGCAGTGACCCAATAATAGCAGTAGTGGCAATCCAACTAAGGGCAGCAAAAAAAAAGGTAGAAACCTTTGGCCCTCCTAAGCTGTTGGCAAGAAAAGAAGTAGAGTAGTGGTGGCAGCGGCTTTAATTTAGGCTTTGATACCATTTGAATGGTAAGGCCTAATTGTATTGAGTGAGTAAAGAAGCGATTACAAGTCTCTTTCTCTAGAGGAGAAAGAGAGAAAGATAGAAAGATATGTCACGTGGAACTAATATTATTGAACATGATAAAATATGAGCATTGCCTAAGAGGTCACCCATCCTAATATTGCTGTCACTCAAGCATACTTAACTTTGGAGTTCTTATAAGAGCTAGTACAATATACCTTCTAGTGAGTTATATCTAACACCTTCTATCGAGCTATATGTAACAAATACCATTCAAGGATTCATACAGACCAATTCAATTAACTTTTTCTCTAAAGAGCGCCCTCAATCTACCCTTGGCGTCTCCATACTATTTGCTTAATGGTCAGTTGTACTCATTGATAACATGAAATTTTCACATGCAATTATATAACTATTAATTCAAATTAAGGCATAAAACATTCCTTTCTTATGCATGTTATCATACTTTGAGTGAATATCTATCAAATCATCCAATTTTAAGTTATAATATCAAAATGTACTATTTTAGGGATAATTATGCATTTTTAAAGAATATATTTTAGAGTATATTATTTCCATCTATATTGGAGATGATAATTGGGTTGTAATGTTAAATAATAAGAGAACATATTTTTTATATACTCATTTCTTTTTCAAAGTTTTAATTTCTAAGAGAAATGAGTTTATTTTAAAATAAAAATTTATTATCTTGTTATTTATTAAATTTGACTTTTTAAAATGATAGATTATTTAATTTATGATCTAAAAAAATAACTTTGAATTAATTTGAGGTTGTATTTTAAAAGTTAGGAATTTTCTAATTTTTTGGGATTTAAAGAATTTTCTTGATATTTTGTGCATTTATTTGGATTTATTTTAAATTAAAAAGAATAAAAAAATAGATTTTTATAATGTGACGACGTGGCAAGTGACCTGTTGTGGGAGAAAAAGGGCGTCGCCATGGGGCAGCATACGGACACGCCACATGATGCACGCGTATGTGGGTGCACGTGTGTGCTTGTGCGCGCACGTATGTGCATGTGTGCGTGTGAGTGATTAGTGAGCTAAGGCATGATTTTTAGGATTTAAGGTACTTCACTTAATCCACACACCTTATATACCCATCAAATCATCTTTATTTCCATCATGTGGGACTATTCTCTTTTGTGTTTATGCGCAACTGATGTGGCAGGATGAGAAGCGTCCAATTCGCCTATTAAATCGAAGTCATTGATCTTCACTTAAGTCAGGGGGTACATGACGCATAAAAATTTGTCAACAAATCATTTTGAAATGTTTTAATCTCAGCCATTCATCTGAGAAGTTATAATGGCTGATATTAAAATTGCCCCATGGACACATGGACGCACCCAGAGTGTCATATGAAGATCAAACAACAGGCATTTTATGCCATTTATTCTTCACACGCAACTTGGAGAAATCTCAATGGTTCATATTCAATCAAACAAACGCGATGCAAACATAACAATTCACATTCAAGTATTTCATTAGAGCCGTTGATCAAAGATTAAACGCAAAATTTGACGGTTACGCCCAAATTTGTCTATTTATACAAATGTTTTATGACGAAAAATGTATTCTTGGATGTTTCGAGCTATCAAACTTTTTAGGCATCTCAATATTTTAATCTCTTGCTTTATTCTTTTTCTAGACTCATTTTCCCATCCAACGAGTGGTTGAAAATGAGATTTCGTCGAAAGAATAGGGAGAATTCACCTCTTGAATGCTGATGATGGTCTTCAAAATCGCGCAATGAAAAGTCTTTGATCCGGAAATCAATTGTATCATTTCGAGCACTATCTTGTGTTAAATTATGTGTTTTTCCTCCTAATATTTCATTTTGTATAATTAGATTATAATTAAGAATCGTAGATTAGGTTAATTTTATATTTTATTGTGGATTTCTCTCTCTTCGCGATCGATTTTCTATGTAATTTTTCCTCTTTGATTTCTTTGCAAATCTTGATCCAAATCAAGTGATTTTTGATTCTGTGGATTCGTCTTTGAGTTCTCTTTCCAAATCAAAAAATCCCTAATTTTTCAGCTCAATTCATTACCCGATTTGATCACATTTCAAGAAGTTCCTCGAAAATATCTTAATTTTACGTGGATTCGACTCTTATTTACCTTTATACTATCTAATTTGTGATTTTAATCTTAAATTGGTGAGTTTGGAACTTGTTTTGACGTGTGCCCGTGTGTATTCAACGATCTTGCAGATTCGGTTCATCACTCATTAAATGAGTCTGATCAAAAAAATTGCTAATCTTTCCATATAATTTGATCTTCTTCTTGAATATCCCTCGCATAGGAATGCAAAAGAAAATTCTTTAAAGACTAGTAATTGTTATATTATGATCTCATTATAATTCACTTGTTTATTACATATGTTTATGGAATTCCTTGCAAACATCACACAAGAATAACCATGAATAAACTTTTTAAAAAATAAATAAATAAGATACATGGTAGTGTAATTGGCTTGTAGGGAGCAAAATATCCATCAATTTTAATATCACATGCATCATAAGACAAGCTTGCCAACATATTCATGAAGAGCCTCATTGGTATGTTTTGTAATTTAGTGGGATCCAAGTTGGGCATATTTTTTCTCTATCTCTAGCTTGAGGGGGAGTGTTAGATATAGTCCATGAGAGGCTTAGGCCACATTAGAGACATTTCTCTCACATGGGTTATATTTTCATTTCTCTCTTTCTCATCTATAAATAGAGGCTTGTAATATCTTCTTTAATCTTCAATTATTATTTGTCTTTGTTATTTTTACAATAAACTGAATAAAAATGATCAGTTAATCATTCAGTAATTATTATATTAACTCTTGAGTTGTTGATTACTGACCCTTAACTATTTACTTTGATCTTCAAACCTTTGACTTGGGTTGACTTTGAGTGTTTTCATCTGAATCATTTGATCTAAATTGATTTTTGGCTCTTGGTTTTAGTAGACTCCTGACTTTTGATGTTATTCCTTATTGTGTTGATTATTGTCTTGATCTAAAAATATCACATTGAACTTAAGTACATGTGTTATCTTTCTTGAACTCCCTTTCTCAAAGAGATCAAGTGGGGTGAACATATTTATACTAAATAATGAGTAATTAATTAAAATCTTGATAATTGACCATTGAATTTTGGTCCTTAATTGTTAATTTGTTGACTTTGTGCCAAATGTCTTGTTAGCTTTTCTTGATGCTGATTGACTTTCTTGAGCTTCAATTTATCCATTTGATCTAATCTTCCTCAATTTATTTGTATTTTTTGAGCCTTAATGGGTCAATTCCAACGCATTTGTATTGATAAAATCAGTGAAAATAATCTTTTAAAGAAATAATAAAATTCATAAAATATATTTTTTAGTAGACAAACTTCCTTCTTGTTTTTTTTTCTAGATATTATCAATTCTTTTTATATCACGACGTAGGGAAACATCAATGATGATGATATCCAAGGTTTAAGTTGTGTTATCATAACCAGGATATGAGTGACAAATAAAAGATATAATTGTCTATAAATAATAGCCAAAATAATTTATAATATTTGAGACAATAATGTCCAATAAATGATGATTTGTGCATATGTTTGAATATTTTACTCACCCAAATGAATATAAAGGGTAAGATGATGTACATGAAGCAATACTCAATATAAGTACTAGATAAGATAAATCATTCTATAGAGAGATATATCTTTGATGATAAAAAATGCCATATATTATAAAAATTAAGACATCAACACATACTTCTTTTTTGTGTTCACTTGAAGTGGACAAAGGATAATACATTTGATATGTATCATGTAAATCATTAAAGGCTAAGATTACATGTTTTTTATATCATAGTATTTAGTATGCTCAGCTAAATTTTTTTAATATATATATGTATGTATGTATGCATATTAAAAAATTTAAAAGCTTCACCAAATGTTTAACTACCATAAAAATTTATGATATTTATAATTAACAGATAAGAAAATGTCACATGTAATGTCATGAGACTTATCTAATCTTTCCTTAAAACTTAGAAAAAGCATTGATACTTCAATTTGAACATTTCTTTGAAGGAGAAAAATTTATATTTGAGAGAGTATTAGTGTTTTTCTTATGTAGATTAGATGTTTGATATGAAAATCACAATCTAGACACTTTTGTATAATAGTAAAAATTTCTCTAAGAAAATATTTGGTATAGCCTTCTAGTGGGAACCACTATGAAAAGAAGTCACTAAAAACATCATAAAGGGAAGAACTTGAGAAGATGTTCTTTAATTTCCCTCTCTCACATGTTAAACCTCCAAGAAACAAGTCTCATCAGAAAAAAAACAAAGTATCAAATAATAGCTTGGAAGAAAACCTTTTACTATCAATACCTCGATTCCTTGTTGTGAGCAAAAAAATCTCTACTATCATTTTGGGATTTAAGGTCAATAAGCCTTCAAAAATTTGGATCAAAACATTAAACATAGTAGAATACATTAAATCAGATATTCAAAACATTGAGGCACCAAGAATCGATGATCCTATCATCTAGTATGTATGAGAAAACATACTTACATAGTTCGCTTGAAAGAGTTCTCAAAGTTGTTCAAAGCTTCAGCCTCTACCAATATCCGCATAATCATTGGATGGTTGGATCTCTTCTTGAATAATCTTCACCAAGAGAAAAAGAGACGAAAAGGGAGAATTCCGACAAGGCTTGCATGGGCACCTTGAGTTGTGGTCGTTCTTCCCTTATTTATTGATATTAAATATATAAAATTTTCAAAAAACCCTTAAAATCAAGTTTATATCCACTAACGTCTATAGAAATCATGTGTATGACCTTGTAGGTCCATATATCTTACTAGTTAATAACTCTATAGACCCAATAACACCTTATTAGTTAAATTTTATTAATTATGTACATCAATATATAAATTAATGAAATAATGATCGATTTACCTAATTTTCAGGTTGAGTGGCCAGCCCATGAGGTGCCAAGCTACACTAAGTACTTTAGGATATATGGAGTATATGAGAACTCTCATATAGAACCTTGCCATCATTAGTTACCATTTATGTATAATCCTTCATTCGCACAATACTCATAAATGACATATGATGTGAGGCCAATTGTCAAACCTTAAATTGTCACTCATGTTAGTACTAATGCATGGAGGAAATCATTAGAAAATCCTCCAATATTTCCACTACCTTTGCCAATGATTTTGATATGTATAAAAATACAATCGTTAAATGCCAAAATTTACAAAAAAAAAGTATACTTAACTCTTTGAATTCGATATAGAAATTTAAATCAGTGACAAGTTGAGGTCAAATCCAACGGGAGAAATATTAAAAGATTGAAATCAAGAAATTTTTTTGGTATTTTTTGATTAAGCATGGGGATATGATCGATGAAGGGAAGATGTATACCAGAAGTGGAATGGAACTATCAAATGCTTGCAAACTCTTTTTGAAGATTGAAAACCCTTCATCGATTGTGGAAAAGTGATTTTTTGGTTTTAAATATAGGAAAATTTTGATAAAAAGAATGAGAAAATAAAAAAATAGAGATAGAAAATGATTGTAATATAATGATTAATGATGAAAACACACTCTAGTGATGCTCTCCAATCAAAACATACCTTTGAGAGCTTATAATTTATGCCCAGAATTGTCACCTTGCATCCAACACGAGAATGAGTAGAAAAGAGAAGAAACTCACTAAAAATGATGTTCGATACATGAAGAATTGGTACCTTCTTTCCTTCTAGCCAATGCAAAGAGCACACAATGTAATGTTTTAAATCCTTCCATTTTTTGCTCTAGAATTTAAATCAGTCCTGGAAAATAGGTAAATCTTGAAATGATGATCATGCCCATAAAATTTTAGCCCCTAACTTGATTGAGATTATCACGTATCATGGTTTTACTTCAAAGAATTTTTGGTTGTTGATTTGCTTTCCTCTCCTTGCTAACTCAAGAGAATCACCTAACCATCGTGTCACGTATGCTCCCTCACGTTGCGCCATCATGCCCTACAAGAGAGTGCTGTTTAAATTTTTAAATAGCTCTAATGATTATTGACATCACCCTTTTTTTAATTTGTGGCGACAAATCATGGAGTGATAGGTACGTTGCTTTCAGTGGCTGGGCTCACGTCAAAAAGTGTGATGACCAATCAGAGACCATTGCGTCATCTGGTGTTGGCATCAATCAGATCACATCAGTTATGTAAATAATGGAAAATAATTAATTTTTTTTTCTATTTGTCGAGGCATTGCCAATTGTCAATGCTGCCCTTTTTTTATTTTTCTGAAAAAGTGCTAGACTAAAAAGTCAGCTATGACAATTAGCCCATTATAGCACTAATCATGAGTGGTGGCCAACAATTAGCCCCATCGTGATTGATGGCTGTGATTGTGCCACGTGGTCAAATGGCAAATAATCCCTTAAAACTGATTAAAGATTATAAAAATCTAAAAAATCACTTTTCTAACTGAAAGAATTTATTTAGAGGTCCTTCTGAAGTGTGTAAATTTCTAAAAAAATATCCAAAAAATCTAGAAAAATCATAAATGTATTTCATAATTAATTTAAACCATTTTCAATAAAAAATAATGTGTATTTATAAATTTTTCATGTAAATGCATGTATTTTAAATGAGAAATAAGTAAAAGACTTCAATATATAACTTCATGAATCCTTTTCTTAATATATGAATGTAATGAAATCTCATAAATATTGGAATTGTCTTTTGAATTATTTTAAATCATGATAACATGCATTATAATTATAGGTTTTTAATAACAAGTGCATAAAATGCATCATATTAATGCATGAAATTGCATGTTATCAGATTTCATTGGATCTCATTCCTTGAGTTGATCTCCTCCAATGGCTAAGGCAAATGATCACATCTTAGCCTCACAACCATCTTTGAGGACTTCATGTCATATCCAATATATGATGTTTTCAAGATCCCGTGACTAGGGATTCGTGAGTCATTTTCAAAACACATTCGTCCATCGACAAGATGTCTTTGATGTCTCAAGTCAAAGGACAATATACACAACTGTAATATGAATCAGCCTCATTGAAAGTTAGCTATGATAGCATCCAAGTATTCATACAAATCAATTCAACATACTCTTTCTTCAATGAACACCTATTACCTATCCTAAGTGCCTGCACACTAATGGTTATAGGATCAGTCACAATCATCATATGAGTCAGATTAGGTAGTGCTATTCTTTCTGGATAATTTGATGTCTTTCTCAAATATCCCACAAATATGAATTTTTAGAACATATAATTAAAGATCAAGATATTATGATATCATCTAATTAATTTAGTTAGAGTATATGCTCATGGACTTCATTGCAAACATCGCATGATGATGACAATGAATAAATTTCATTTCAATGAACATAAACAAGATACATCGAAGTATGATTGGCTGGTAGGCCACATAATATCCATCATAACAATTGATAGTATGAATTCTATACATGAATCTATATGTTATATATACATTTAATTCATCATTATCCTTAAATGCGTGCTACCATGGGTTTTCTCTAATTTATTTTAATCATGCCTTTCTACATAATTAGATCCTTTCCATGATTTTTTTCATTATTTTTTGTTAGCCTTTTCCTCGCTCAAACATCTAGATTCTAATCACATTTAAATTTTTCCATGGCTTAGGTGCATTTAAGGATGAAAAGAATATTACAAGAAAAGTAATAATTTTGTGTTGTCTTTCTAATGCTTAGTTGACAATTTATGTCAAACAAGTGCTTTAATACTTAAAGACATGAGAATTGAGCCACTCATTTTATGACCCAAAACCCAAGATATCATTTCAATGGCTTAATATTTTGAAGTTCATGTATTTTTCAAATTTTTATGAAATGTTGATTTTTTAAAATTGTTGGGTATGTAAGGCCAAAAAAGAAAAAAAGGTGCGAGGGGGGGGGTGGCATCCCATTGAAAAATGACATGCTAGGCACTTCTAGATTAAGATGCACAAGTGAACAGATGAGATACATAAGAGCATAGGCATCACCTACATGGCATGCAGGTATGGTGACTATGGGGTATAGAATGAAAAATAAATGGAGTATATGAGTGAAACAATACGATGCCCAATGACGTAAAACATTTTTACCTAGTGGAAATTTTTATGATCCAAAAACCCAAACTTATATGCATATTTATGTTTATTTTATTTTAGAGAGGAAACAAACATTGCTATGCAATATTTATGGAAGCATATGCAATGTGACATACTTTATGACACTGGATGTGTTAGAATTCATGGAAGCATTTGATGTGTGATAAGCGTAAAAATGCGGTCGTTGAATGCGCGATTTTACGTATCAAACAAAATTTATACTCAACTCTTTGAAACTGATTTTTAAATTAGAACAGTAGCAAGTCGAGGTCGAATCCACAGAGAGGAAGGTTAAAATATTGAAATCAGAAACTGAAAAATGATCAATGGAAGGAAGAAAATGTGCGTGGAGATGAAGTGAACCGAGCAAGTGCTTCCAAACTCCTTTCGAAGATTGGAAACCCTTGATCGATGGTGTAAAAAAATGAGTTTTTAGGGTTTTTCAATGAGAAAATATTGGTAAACAGATGATGAAATCAGAAGAAATGGATAGGAGATAGTTTCTAATCTAAGATTTGTGATGAAAATACTATCCAGTGATGCTCCCTAATCAAAACATACCTTCGAGAGCCGTATATTTCGCCCGGACTTGGCGTCTTGCATCCAACACGAAGAATGAATAGAAAAGGGAAGAAACTCACTGAGAATGAAGTTCAACACATGAACAATGATCCATCGTCGCTTTCTTTCCTTCTGGCTAGCCAATGCTAGAAGCAAACAATAAAAACATTGATAACCCTAATTTTTTTAGTCTCAAAACTTAAATCAGCCCCAGCCAATTCGTGGAGCTTGAAATGACGATCAAGCCCACGAAATTTCAGCCCGTAACTCCATCAGGATCGTGAGATATCGTGATTTTAGTCTAGAGCATTTCTAGCCGTTGATCTGATGTCCTCTCTCTTTAAGTATCCCCGGTCAAACCGCTCTGGTCAAAATCGGTCCAGTCAACGCCCGCCGGTCAGACCTGCAAAACCTGCGAAGAGAGAGAAATGGCAGAAGAGGAGAGAGAACTCCTCGCTACGGAAACATTCCCGTCGCGAGAGGGGAAGGAGAGGGAGAGAGGAGACCGCGTGAGAGAGTTCTCCTCGCGGGAGAGAGAGAGAGAGAGAAAGAGGGAGAAGGAAATCTCCCTCTCTCCCTTCCGCGCACGCGTGCGCGAGGAAGAGAAAGAGAGAGGGAAAAGGAGAGAAATCTCCTTGTCCTCTCCCTCACGCGTGCGAGCGCAAATGGAGAGAGAGAGAAATGGAGAGAGAGAGAGAGATCGGAAGAAGGAGAGAAAGAGAGAATGGGAGAATGGGAGAAAGGGAGGAGAGGATCAGCGGAGAGGATCAGCGAATAGTGAGGGAGAGCATAAAGGTAGAGAAAGAGAGAGAACTCCTCTCGCGCGACGGAAATTATTGCCGTCGCGAGAGAGGGAAGATCGCGAGAGAGGAGAGGAGGAAGATCGTGGAAGAGAGAGAGAAATAGTGAGAGAAAGAGAAGAAAAGGTGGGGAAGAAGAGAGAGGAGAAGAGAAAAGCGAAAGAGAGAGGAAAGACGAGGAGAGAAGGAGAGAACGCGGGAGAGAGGAAGAGAGAAGAAAGAGCTGTAGAGAGCTACCTAGCGCGGAAGAGAGAGGAAAGAAGAGAAGGAGAGAGAAAAGCGAAAAGAGAGAGGAAAGACGAGGAGAGAAGGAGAGAACGCGGGAGAGAGGAAGAGAGAAGAAAGAGCTGTAGAGAGCTACCTAGCGCGGAAGAGAGAGGAAAGAAGAGAAGGAGAGAGAAAAGGAGAAAAGAGAGAATGAGGGAGAACGTGGAAGAGAGGGAGGCTTTTCCTCCCGCCTCTCCTCGCGATGGGATTTCCGTCGCGAGAGAGAGAGAGAGAGCGAGGGGAAGAGAGAGAAACGGGAGAGAGAGGGAAAGAGGGAAGAGAAGGAGAGAATGAAAGGGAGGAAGAAAGGGGGAGAGGAATTCAATTTTCCTCCTCCTTTTTCGCGCCGCACACGCGCGCGCAATAGAGAGAAGGAGGCTGGGCAGAGAGTGGAAGAGGAGGAAAGGTGGGGAAGAAAGAGGAGAGAGAAGGAAGAGAGTGAGAGAAAGAAGAGAAGAAGAGAGAAAGATCGTGAGAGAGGGAGAAGCGATTTCTCCCTCTCGCGATGAAGAGAGGAGAAGAAAGAGGGAAAGAGGAGAAAGAGAAAGAGAGGAAAGAGGGAAGAGGAGAGAAGGAAAAGAGTGCGGAGAGAGAGAGAGAGAGAGAGAGAGAGAGAAATAAAGATAAATTTCATTTTATAATTAAACAAAATTATATTCTTGATAAATCAAAATCATTAAATGTTCATAAAATGCTACTAAATTATGAAAAATCAAGAATATCATTTAAAACATAGAAATTATCAATTTAATCATTTTAAATCATGATAACATGCATTTGTGATTATATTTCAAAGAATAAATGCGTAAAATGCATGATATTATTGCATGAAATTGCATGTTATCAATGTGCAAAAGCAATATTTCCAATTACTTATAGGAGGGGAGTACATAACATCAAATGAATAGGTAAGGTTGAATCTTTGTGATGAATATCGCTTCCATTAAATTGCATTGTTTGAACATTTTTTTATATAAGACATTGTTCCATCACCCATGATTTATAAATAATGTTGGCCATTCCTCCCAATAGAAGAGTGATCCCACAAAAATTACACATAGAGCTCCATTCATCTAGTTCTAGAAACTAGCAAATATTTTGCATGCTCTTCATCGCACACATGCTAACAGAGATTTGACAAACATAATGTAATCAAGATCAAAATCTTATCTAAAAGCCACTTTTTGCTAGCATGAGATGTTATGGAGAAAACCTAGTTGATTGAGCTCACGGACATCTATTCTCTTGAATCTTTTGAGGACTTTGTTCTTGAATATTTCCATACCAATTGATCATAAAGTAGTCCAATCATAAAAAAATAGAGAAATCTTTGCTTGAACAATAAACTTCCGTCATCAATCAATCAGATTAATTTCTTAGATGATCTAGGCTGGTGGGGTGATATTTCACTCTGTCTGGTGAGTCAGTTATACCATGAAGAATGACATAGATTGGTAGGAAATACCATTGAGGCACAATATTAGGTGGGGTGTGGGGTAGATTGGGCTTTAGAGATCTGATCTCATAGAATTTCATTAAATCTTTGCTCATTCTCTCTACTAGTTCATCATTTCCTTTGTAACTCCTCTCTAGCTTGAATTCTGAATTTCCTAAGATTGGATTCAGTGGATACTTTCTCTACAACTTTCTAATTACTCTATTTTCAAATGTTAGTGGATTTTAACAGGACTTGAAGTTCTCATTGGAATAAATGTCTGTTGTAACTCTCTGAGGATTTGAATCCTCGCTAGTATCATCCATTAATCTAGAATTTCCTCGAATTAAGCCTTTTTTAAACCCTTAAACTTTGTTTTTTTCAAGAAGCACACGATTTAGGCTCGTCACCATCTGTTCCCTTCCCTCCCCTTTTTTGAAGCTATTTATTTGGGATTTTTGTGAAACTTTTGATGATATGATAGGGAAAAAGAGGGGGGGGGGTGTGCTTGAAGACTATAAAAAACCATCATGATCTCTCCTTTCTATAGTTTTCTTTTTATACATGTTGTTTCTTCACATTCCTTCTCTCCATATTTCCTTTTTTTTTATTTTATCCTTTGACCTTTCCATTCTTGGCATGCCACTCTTCAATAGAACAAATAGATACACACACCCATAAGCAAGACATTACATTATATATGTATATACTATATATTGTATATATGTATGCATCTAGCTAGTACTCCATATTAAATGGGTAAAGTATCTGTAATATCGTTTATCCAAGGTCAGTTAGTATATATGAAAACCTATATACATATTTATTTATATGTCAATAATTAAAAGCAATATTCACAAATACACCGACATACAAACATAGACCCACCTGACCCATCTATTGAGACCTCCTATTGAGGACCCATGCCACTATCCCATGGTCTCCACCATCTCACTGCCCATGATCTCATGTTCTCTCACTTCCTCATTAGGCATCATCTTCAGCTTCACTCCTCTTGTTGTTAGATTGCTGAATTCAACCAGAAATCTCAGGTACTCTTTCTTTTCTCATACTTTGACTCCATCGAAATTAATGAAACTTGATTCTTTGCTTTGTTAGCATATGTAACTCATCAAAACAGACCATTGACTCAATCATTCGACATCAGTGCAGGAAAATTACTTTGAAACCTAAGGAATTCCCACAATTAGCAGTAATCCATGTGGTTCTTTGGAATTGCGCTTCAATTTCTAGGAATTTAATCCATAATATTGAATGTATGGAAATTCATATACAAACAGGCATGAATGAACATGCGGACGCAGCATTAGGGACTAAAACGTAAAAGAATATGAAAATGACCGCAGCAAACAAAATAGCAACATTCCACTCAGAGTAAATATGAGCATCGCTGGTACATTGATGCAATCAGCAGCGCAAGTACTTATTATAAAACATCCACTGATCAAAAGTGATCTAGAGAGAGAGAGAGCCATCATCCAGAACGTCAAGAACTCTCATTAGTGGTCACCGGCATCTGTCTTAGCAGGCTGCCATGGTTGATATCTTGTCCAGTTCCTCTGACCAGGGTTAAGACTGTGCCCTTTGGAGTGATAGATGTACTGCTCTCCTTCTCCAGATAAGTTCTGTCTGTGGTCCACTCCGTATCTCTGCGGCTTCAACATTAGCAACTGCAACGGTGATCATTCAGTCAGAAACATCCCAACCAATTGTCTCAAACTCTATGTTGTTGTTGTTGATGATGAATATGGTATTTTTGTTCATGATGATGATGATAATGATGTTTTCATTGAAAATGATAATGACATTTTCCCTTAGGATGATAATGCTGATAATGATAACTGAATTGATGTAGATAACTTCCCCCATAACTTTTGGCCATCAATGTTAGCAGATGTCATGACCACCAATCAAACTCATCTCCACCGTCAAACTCATCTCCACCGTCAAACTCATCAATGAAACTCTTTCAACAATGAAGACGATGCTTCAATTTTTGAATTTGATCCAAAAAATTTTACCCTGTATTTGTATGGCAATCATTACAAAAATTCTTGCCACCCACCATAATTTCTCCGTTGAAAATTCAGGAAAAGGCAAAAATAACAAAGATGAGATAATCATGATTCAATTATTAACTTGATCGAGAAAATGCCATCATGATCTCTTTGGCTTCGGCATTAGCAGCTTCACGGGCTATTGCTATATCAAAAATCATCACCACCATCCATTCCCAAAAAACATGTAGACGATGGCCAATAAGATGATGATGGTCAGCAAAGAGGAAGATTCAACTATGAAAGTTGATTAAGAGAAATCCAGCCTGTACCACCTTGGCATCTGCATTAACAGCTACCATCCCCATCCACCATCCTAAACTTTGTTCATGATGATAATGATGGAGCGTGGTTGCAATGGAGATGATGTAAATTTCAGATCACTCAAATTATTAATTGAATTTAGAAAACTCTATCATGCATCCTTCTGGCTTCAGCATTAGCATCCCACCATGACCATTGCTCAAACAATGCTGTTCAAAAGACAAAGTAGAGGAGAGAGAGAAGCACCGGTAGGTGAAGGGGACAGCAGGGGAATGACCCTTGCAACCTTGAGATTTGATTAATGATGCAAAAGCTCCTTCACTTCAAGGTCAATGACCTTTAAATAGGGCCACAAGGTTACAGTACATGAACAGTATATAATACAAATAAAAAAGGATATAATTATTATATTATGACACTCCCCCTCAAGCTGAATCTGAGCATGAGCATTCTTTACTTTCAGATTGACTTGGAGCTTTTCTATCCATATAACCTCGATGATACAGACTTAGTGCAGGAATAATGAAGTACAGTGGCTTTGAATCCACAAGCCTTGTTATTCAAGAAGGGTTAAAAGTCTGAATCCACAGAACCAACCTCTTCGACCCTTGAAATCCACAAAGGGTTGTACTTTGAATCCACAAATACTTAAGCACTCTCAGCAGGGAGAACACTAAAAAAGAAAGCCGAGCTCTCAAAATGTGATAACTTTAAATTATGTCCTCAAGGGTTATAATGAGGGCCTTATATAGGCCTCAAAAAGTGAAGGGTCGTCCAAGTGATTTGACTCATGAAAAGATAACACAAAAGTCTTGAAAATACAACTCTGATTGCATGCACCTGTCAAAGACAAAACTGACAAAAGAAAATGTAAAGCTTCTAGGTCTTGTCAGGCCTCCACAGAGATATTCTGACAAATTTGTTGAAATATCAAGAATCTTTAGTGTCCCTAGGTGATCCATTGCAGACATTGACAGCTCCTAGAGATTCTCTTGTGGCCCATAAGTTTTAAATGGGCCTGTGAAGGGGGCTGCATCAGCTTCATCCAAAATAAGTACTTGGGCTTTATTCTGGGCTACATCACTTGACTATGGTTGTCATTGCTAACAAGCTGTTCTAGCCAAAAATCTTGAGGTAAGTGCATTGGGACCAACATGTCAAGGCAAGTGTGTCTGGGAGAAAACTTCTCATCACATTGGACACATACACCCGTCTCCTTCTAGGATTGGAATTCTGCATCTGTAAGTCATAACTGTATCCATTGTGAGCCAAAACATATGCCCCTGCTGGTATCGTCAAAATGTGTTTTGTGGTGGTCCAAGTAGTCAACAAGGATTTACCTTTGTCTGCAATAGTCATAGAAGATCTGTAAGTTCTGTTGGTCAGTTTGAAATGTTGTCAATCACAACGCAGAGTGGGTAGTGGACACCGACTCCTTGGAGATTGACATCTGCATAGCTAGCCTCAGAGCTTGTACGCACCTTTCGGCTTTCAGGGACGTTTCCATAATGCTACAAGTCCTGAGGGATTCATCATAGCAATCTCTGCTCCGGTTACAGGTTTCAGCCATTTCAGATACACCTGTTCCAGTCGTTCAGGAGGCCAGTTACTGGCACTAATATGCTGAGGATGAATAAAAAAATGTGAGGCGTTCCTCAAGTTTGGACTGAAATTCGTCCCAAAAAACCAATCTAATACGCCAAATCTAGGTAAGGCATGATGGTTTACATCCTCTGAATCAGAAATCAAGTCAAGACAAAAATACTTTCAGCTCGTCGCAGCCATGGGTCAGGGTTTTCTCCCATAATACTGGTAGTTCCCCTTTGTTAAATGGTGAAAGATCGTGCGGACCAGCTGGCGTGACAGCCAGGGGTGGTATTTCTCCATGCTCCACAGCGTCCTGGAATGCAGGGGCCTCAGTGTTTGACAGAGGTAGATATTGCTTTTGGAGTGGAGTGGCACTGGTTCTAGGTTGCTTATCGTTGAACAAAGGGCCACACTTTTTGATCCATAAGCTTTTGTTGGGCTGTTGTTCAGATTGGAATTCCTCTAGTTTTACTTCGAGTTTCTCCATCTTAGCAGATGATGCCTTCTTGACCATACGCAGATCAAAGAGGCTTTGATACCAAGTTCGTAAGACCCTGATAGAGAAGTGAAAATCCAGATTTTGGATAGCAATAACTGAGGTACAAGAATGGGGGAGGATGACTTGAAGACAATTCAGGAAATGCTGAATCACTTGAACAGGTATAAGAGATTTGAGAGCCTAACCCCTATCTCTCCCGACTGTTGCTCAAAATTTGCCTGCATTCCACTTTGACAGTCCCCCTCTTTGATGAGGCTGTCTCCCTGGAGGGTTGCCTTCGCAGTTGTCAGTGCCCCTTCCACCCCTTGGATTTTTGCCACACATCTTGATAGGGTTATCATGTCAGGCACTGCCATTACTTGAGATGGGCCTCAGTCTGTATTTGACTCGGGTGCATGTCTCCTCTTTCAATACCTGTAGGTAAGTAGTGGGCCCCTACCAGATAATTTTGGAGAAAATAACATTAAAATTAAATTCAGGGATTCGAGGAATACTTCCAGTCTAGGTTTGTGAAATGAACTGCTTGAATGATTCTTTTTTTAATACTTAAGAATGATTGCCTGCAATAAGTTATAGAATGATATGATTCATATAACTTTTTCAATCATGTTGGAGGGTTGGTTATTGAATCCATCACAATAAGAATTATTGGAGGGTTTGTTATTGTTATTTTGAGATATTTTAAGGGTCCTAATGTAATTGTATCAGGCTTTCTCTGTCTATATAAGATAGGAAATCAAGCAAATGCACCTTAAAACAATCTTTATGGAATTTTCAGCAATGGTCTTCAATGAAGTGAGAGGAAAGTCTACGTTGACTCACCTCATCTCCAATGTGGTCTGTAATGAAGTGCAGCCAGTCATGCCACTCAAGCAGGACCTGGGATGCATTACACTGGCCTGTTTCGGCATAATCTACCCACATGATGTTTTTGATGATACTGATGATGATAATGGTGTTATTGTTCATGATGACGTTGTTGTTGTTGATGATGATGATAATGATAATGATGCTTTTGTTTATGATGACGATAATGATATTTTTCCTGTCTATGTTAAGCAAATAAGGCCTTAAAAACAATGATTGAACATGGAGTGAGAGACAGTCAACATTGACTCACCTCATCCCCAGTGTGGTCGGTAACGAAGTGCAGCCATCCATGCCACTCAGGCGGGACTTGGGATGCATTATACCGGCCCTTTTCGGCGTACTCTACCCACCTGTGCCTCCCTGTTTCTCACACACCATCAGCACAACAAAATTTCCCCTCTCTAATTTGTATTTGAGTCTTTGTCTCTCATATACAAATAAGTCAATAGAAGAGCAAAGTAGTAAATAATTTATTCACCAAATTGGGTGTCATGAAGCTTCTCATAATATTTGTTCCCAAATTTATCAGTACCAACCAGTGTCGCCCCAATGTTGTGGATCTTTGTTTGCCTGAGACAGAAGAAGTAGAGAGAGAAAGGAAGTTTTATAATTCAAATTCGATACCAGTGACCTGTTACCAACTCTTTCTTTAGAATAAAAGAATCATGGGAATTTTAATCTAAGTTCTGATTATTGAGATGCATGTGATCTAAGAATCACAAGAGAGAGCTTGACAGCAGGGAGCTAGAAAGAGAAAGCATGCGGTGGGAAATTCAGAGATAGAGAGACACAATCAAGATAGATTAGGTACAAACATAATTTCCAAATCAATATATAGATAAACTATACTTGAAAGAGAAAGACTTTCTAACCCTTGATTCTTATAAATCTTTTGATACAAAAAATTAGCATAGATTCCTTCAAAGTTGATTTTCTATCCTATCAGACCAGTTTGATGAAGAAAAGATGTCATGATTTCAAGGGTATACTCACAGCAGATTTCCATCTGACAGGCATTTCCTGCGAGTGAAAACAAAAGAATGTCAAGTGTCAGAGGTTTTTTCTACAAAAATGTAGAAAATATTACATTCAATGTGTTAATGTTCAAAGAAAACAATACTTTCTTTGAGATACAAAATTTAAATATTGAAATAGAAGTAGTATCTTCATGAAGTAGTATATTTGGATACAAAATTTGCCAAAAAAAACTCATGACATGCCACACACAGCGCATTACACACAATAAGATGTTGACCACTCAATAATGTCATCGCTCTCTCCTCTTTCTTGCTCTACCTCTACATCAGAGCAGTGGTGGGCAATGGGTCCAGGTTGGGATGGAGATTGCTGTTTTGGAGATGCTAGCAATCTATCTCAGACAGAACACTTAAAAATGCACAGGAGTTTTACTCGAAAGCAGTTACTATCGTTAATATTAAAGGCCCACATTTACACAGAAGCAAATGACTGTTGCATAACTAATGGTCATATTCCAACAGCCAGCAGAGATAGAGGTAGAAAAACACAATATTTACTAATACAGGGTTAAATATTAAAGATAACTTATTTTAACAGAGATTCCTCCTCTTTCTTTCTCATTCCTTTCTCTTGCCTTGGCTCTCATCCTCATATATAATTATATACGAAAAGCCCCGTCTTGCTGCCTGACAGCGAGTCATGGCTTATGCGAATGGGTATGCCTTTAACCCCAATTTTCATTCTTAAAATATAAAGTTTTGCAAAGAGCAATCAGGTTGAAAATTTGGTGTTGGGGAATCTGATATCTCTAAATCATGAAAATTTTCAAAAGTTCTCTTTGTATATGCATGAAATTTACATTCTCCTAAAATGTTCCATATTTAAACTACATTCTAAAGCCATCTCAAGGTCATCTATCATAGATAGATTATAATAATCGAAACATAAAAACATACCATAATCACTGAATATCAAATATTCGATTAGAAAGGCCGTAGATCTAGAATTTTAATCATAATCAAAACCAGTGGATTGAACTTGAACGCTAATTAATCAAGAGGAAGAAAGTTAATAACCATATGAAACTAAAAATGCGAGAGTTGGGGGTAAAAAAATGAAATAAAAAGTGACAAAATTATCTTAAAACCACGGATTTCTAGCTGTGAAACTTATCACAAGACTTAATCCAGAGTCCGCACTATCGTATCCTCCCAAAATTTCTGACAAAGATGCCTGTACATGATAAAGTAGGTTTCGATTCAAAGAGAGAAAAAACGGTAGTTTTTATCCATCTATTGAATTACTGAACCTAGAAATTATAGCGGATCAGGATCAAAGAGAAAATGACAGTCTTAAGAAGAAACGACCGAGAGAAAGGAAATGTAAGCACATGGGCAGTATAAAAGAGGATAAAAATGAAAGGAATATTCAATACTGAAGGGTCAGGAGATGAGGACAGAACAAATCTTGAAAGAGGAAAAACGGAAAAAATCTCGAAAATTAACAAAAATAGAAAAAGATGAAAGCTTTAAGGGTCAGGAAATGAACAAAGAACAAATGAAAGAACGATCAAATCGTAAAGGGATAAAAATGAAGAAAGAACAGGTCCCGAAAAACTACACAAATAAAAGAAAGATCAAATCTTCAATGGTTCAAAGGCGAGATCTCACAGATATCCCTCTTCTCTGAGCTCTCGCATGAAACCCCCGAGACCCTTTTCTCGGAGCAACCGGAGAGCGCCCTTCACGACGGAAGCCATGGATTCCACCAAAGCTGGATACACAATTTTGAGAGAGAGTCGTATGACGTCACCTTTCGTTTTAGGGGAAGAAGATGGGCCATTTAGGCCCAATTTTCAGAAAACCCAATAAGGAGTCGTCCATTTTGGGTAAAGAAGATGGGTCAAGTAGGTATGAAGGATTACCCATTTAGGCCCAACCTCCATAAAAAGGCAAATTGGTGCCATGATTAAAAAATCATTGGCCTTCTAGGCCAGCATAAAAAAAAATGAAATGGTCATCTAGGGCAGTTAGGTCATGATTCATTGGGGCTCAAGTTCTTGATGAAGGCAAACTTGTAATAAATTGAATAATCATTAACCTTTTAAGAGAACAAATAAGTCGAGGGTCCTCGGAGGGACATAATCCCACTCAAATCTAATCTATCTTTGAAAACATATCCGTGACACAAATCTTGTATAGCAGCAAAGATCATGGTCCATCTAGGGCCAATTTCCCTCTGATTACCATAAGAATATGGTCCATCTAGGGCCAATTTCCCTTTGATTACCATAAGATTATGGTCCATCTAGGGCCAATCTCCCTTTGATTTTCTCTTGTTATATTTCCTCTATTTATAGAGGCTTATGTTCTCTTGTGTACTTATGTATTATTAAAGACTTTAGCAATTCACATGGGATTAGAGCTATGGATTCATTGCTTGGCTTGACTTTGTTTTTGGCATTTCTTTGTTGCTCTTCTATTGGCTCCATTGTGCCACTCTTGGCGTGGTGTTTTTTATTTCCTTCATTGTGCCATTGCGACGCTGTTCTACCACCAACACCACCTCCTTGCTTTTTGTCTACTGTTTAACACTATCGCCCTTGCATGGAGCCATTGCACTTGCTTTGGGCCACTTCCCCCATGAGTGGCCCTATCCATAATGCCATCAAAAGGCTTATTTCCCCATTAGAGGGTCGTTGCCACCAACTAGAGGACCACCTGTTGGGTTTCATGAAACTTGATAGAATTTAATATGTGCAATGAAAATGAAATAGATATTGTTGTTATCATGCAACAAGGGAGAAAACCAAAATCAACCAAATAAAAATAAAACCAGGTGTTCAAATTACCTTGCATGGAATCAGATCTGCAATCCTTTTTGGTTTGTTCAACACAATGCCACTAGTTGCATGAGTTTGACCTCTAATGGGATCCACAGTTTTATTGTCTTCAAAGATCTTCTCCTCACACATGATCAGAAGCACTAGACAACATAGCCTTGATCCCTAACAATCTTTGTAACATCACCAATCACATGGATTTATGGGACAGATGAGAAGACTAGTGTGGCTCTCGAGAATGGAGTTGCATGGGTTCCCGAAATCATTGCCTTTAAGATCTATATGTAGAGTATAATATTTTTCATAAAACCCAAAAAATATTATATTTACCTTGTCGTTCAAGAATCCTATGCATGTTACCCAAGCATATATCTAGTTAATAATTCTATAGGCCAAGCGGCTCTTTATTTTCTTGTCCAAAAATTAATTTAAATCCAATATTAGTTAATTAAAAATGGATTGATTTAACACAATCTATATATCAAGTCATAAAAATGCGAGATGCCAAGATACACTGTGTAGCTTGGGAAGGTAATGGGGCAATGCTACTTGCAAGAGAAACTTATCTATGAAAATTTATCATATTTGTATGATATTTCACTTTGTGCTTTGGCTGAGGACTTTAGTGCCCTATTTCCAAGGTTTGTCTCCTCTTAATAATAAGGATAGAGGATCCTCATATTGATCTCACAATAGCGGACATCATATTACATTTCAGTTTTAGTATTATATAATCCTGTGATTAGCGACTCATTGGTCATAATCAAAACAGAAACAAAGTCTAAAAGATGTCTTTGGTGTCTCAAATCTAAAGACCACATGAGCCACTATGGCATGAATTTACCAAGTTGGCATGTTCTTTATAATACTATGCTGGGAACCATATGGATTAGTTTAGTGAGCTCATTTTCTAAAGAGCACCCAATGCGTTGCTTAATTATTGACACACAAAATCGTCATGGGGTAATCGATCCTCATCATAAGAGCATGATATAACATTCTTATTCTAACTTGATACCTAATGTCCTTCTCATATATCTTATGAATAGAAACATTTAGAAAATATGTTTATAGATAATTAATCATTATAGTATGATCTCATTATAATCATTCTCAAACCAATAGTGGGGAAAGGTGTTTCTCAAACCAATACCATGATGGAGCCCAAAGTGGTGGGGAAATCCTCACCAAAAGCTCATCCTTAATACTAACTTTATAGTGTTTTGATATATTCACGAAGGGTACATGAAAAAAGGTCAAAGGGTCTTATGGGCCTCACTAGTCTACCTAATTAGACCTAAATCAGAGGTTAGATGCATGACGGGACGAGACCGCGAGGTCGTCGATTTCACACGGTCTCGTCTAAAAAATAAAGCCTAATTTACCAATTTAAGGAATTAATAACGAATTGAGTGGCATAATGGTAAATAAGGGTCGAATCCACAGGGAATTAAGGTATTTTCGAGATATCTTTTGGAAATTGATCAAATTGGACGATGAATTGAGGTGAGAAATTAGGTAAAAATGGTAGATTTAGAAAGATAACTCATAGATCTATCCACGGAATCAAAAATCACTCCATTTGGATTAGTAATCGCGGAGAAATCAAAGAGTGAAGTGGGAGGAAATTTTCGGAATCGCGAAGAACACAAATTGAAATTGAAGACTAAATTAAACAAAATTAAGATCCTAAACTAAAAATTGATGATACATGATGATAGGTTAGAGGAAAAACTTATTTTCTAACCCGAGATAATGATCTAATCAATCCAATTGATCACTGGATCGATGGCTATTCATTCCGCGAATTCAAAAGTGAACATCGGTGTTCAAGAGACAAATTCTCCATGATCGATTGATGAAATCTCACTTATAAACATTTCGTAGACGCGAAATCGAGTCTAGAAACGATTACAAGTGAGAGATTCAAGAGAGGAAGGGTTTAGATGGGTCGATTGAGCGAATTCCTTCTCGAATATCTTACAATCACGAAGAACACTTCGTTTTATAGGCTAATTTGGGCGAAACCGTCCGATCAGTGCGTTACAAGCTTCATCAACGGTCCAGATGCGTTCGTAATGGCGAACCGTTACAATTAAAGATAGGCCTTCCGATCTTGAATGGACGCTCCAGATTTGATCTCGCGATATGCGTTATAAAATGCATCAAACGGCGCCCGTCGGATCGCGATCTAACGCTTCAGATGCGTTTGATCGCGTGAAATCGTGGCCGTTATAACTTGATTTAATAAGGCACGTGTTTGATCAAAGATCGGTGGTCCGTGTCCACGCGATCGACGTGCGGATTTTCTGCGCTCTGCCCGATCCAGCGCTCCTCCGTCAGCCACATCACCTGAAAATGAAGATAACCATGTGGATAAGCATTATAAAACGCGTGAAATGTCCTCCTTTAGATCACGTTCCAACGGTTCAGATGAGTAACGTGCGATTTAATCAGGACCGTTATAATCGATCTTAAATCGCACGTGTCTTTGATCACGATCGGTGGTCCGCTTGTACACCCGATCAACACGCGATAATCCACGCCCCATCCAATCCGACGCGTATCCTTTCGCCACGTCACCTGCATGTTTAAAAACTATATGGGACTTTAGTCCCACACGGAAAAGATTAGTGAAACCCGTCGGGTTTATAACTCTCGACGGATTAAGGGGTTTGAATACCCTCCGGTTTACGGAAGGCTGAATACCCCTACTATATATAGTATATAATATGAATATAAATATATGCACGCCGCATAGGCGCCGCGTGGGCCCGCGTGGCGCTGCCATGTGGCCCTGAGTGCCACGTCGCATCCACGTGGGACTCGCGCAAAATATAAATCGCTTTTTGTCATTTTTTTAATTTATTTTAATCATTTTAAATCGAAAATAAAATCGGAAAAATCTAGAAAAATCCCTAAAAATTGTAAAAATCATAACTTTCAAAATACGACTCCAAATTAATCCAAATTTCTTTCATTTGATCTGAAATTTAATTATCTATCATTCTAAAAAGTGAAATTATTTAAATAACAAGAGATTTAATTCTTATTTCAAAAATACATGCATTTCTTTAAGATTTTAACTTGACAAAATTAAATGAATGTTTATAAAAATGATTTCTCCTATTATTTAACTTTAAAAACCACTTATAATCTCAACTAAAGATGGGTTATAAAATCTTTAATCTTTAATTCATCATAATTAACCCTAAATTAACGCGTTTTTGAGATTATAACATAAAATTGCATAGAATGATAGAAATGCACTCAAAGTATGATAACATGCATATAAATGGAATGTTTTATGCCTTATTTTGCATTAATAATCATGTTTTATCATGTTAAGATTGCATGTTATTAATGCAGAGCAAAAATCAGATGATATTTATGAGGAAACAAAAGATCAAATTACAATAGTGGCTAGAATTCAATTTGACCTTTCCGTATCATTGTTCATTTCTTTGGATTAAAGGTTAGATACTACAGATCTTCCATGACGACGTCGATATATACAAAGTAATGGTACAAGAGTTTGGGTAGTGTGGGTTGTTGAAAGATGATGGATGATGATGGAAGTGGAATAAGGATGTGATGTGTTGTCACTGATGAGGACCTGCATTGCTTTTTCAATGGAGCTCATCATCAATGACAACTGATGGGTATTATGTGGCCTACAAGCCAATCACGCTTTCATCTTTTGTTTATATTCATTGAAATGAACTTTTATCTAGAAAGTTGAGAAGGACATCGAATTATCCGGAAAGAATAACACTATCTGATCTGACTCATATGATGAGTATGGCTGATCTTGTGGCCCTTGGTGTTGAGATACTCACGTGTCATTTTCGTTCGTCTGTTAAAACACAAAAACGTTGGTCAAACAAAATTTATAAAAACCAAACTCACAAATATAAGATATAAAATCAAGTAATGTGTAGGGTTGATCCACAGAGAGTAGGGTTGACTTTAATTGCAAAGTTGACTTGGTCAAACCTAGGTTTAAAAAGGATTTTAAAGAATTAAAAATAAGAATTAATGAGTGGAAATGATATAAATAAGCAGAAATAAGAAGTTTTAAGAATTTAATTCTCGGGTTTGACAGAGAAAAATCAAAAGTCAAAGTCAAAGTGTTGACTTTGACCAACAGTAAGTGTTTTGTAAAATCAAAGAATCAAACAGAGTCAGAAGATTACGAAATTTATATATTTGGAAATTAGAGAGAAAATGGAATTTATTGATATATAATTCGTGATTTTTGGATAAGAAATGGATTTACTATGAATTATTGAAAATCAAATATCAGAAAATCCCCGAAATGAACACCGCAGAGGAAATCTTCAAATTGACCAGTCAAATGAAATCCAAATCTTGCAATTTATATGTCAATGGAAATCTAAGAACCAGAGGAATCTAAAGAGACCAAAATGATCGAATTCTGATTTGTAAATTGAAAGTAATTGACCCCAAAAGTCAACATTTGACTTCTGATGAAAGATGAACAGTCCTTGGTCAAACGTCAAATTGAAGGGTCAAATGAACTCAGAATTCGATGAATTTGTTATCCACGGAAAGCTGATGAAAATAGGAATCCAAAGAAACAAAAATCAAGTGATTTGGAATTATAATCAGGTGATTTTCTATCCATGGAATTATATTTTTAGGTGGAATGACATTAAAGATGAAGAAATTTGTAATCGAATAGAGAAAATTTGAGTTAAAAAGGATTTATCTAAATGAAGTTATGAATTTCTTAATTTTTCATTATTTTATGGATTTTATTTTGATTTTTCAGGATTTATTTCATTAAAGAAATAGCAAAAAGGGGTTATTTAATCGCGTGGGATCCGCGGAGGTGACGTAGTGCGACATGGACACGTGATGGGGCCACACGAGCCCACGTGGATGCCTACGTGGTGCCTACATGGCGTGAACAGTGATATCGGACGGTTGCAATTAAATCACGCACTCGGCTAACGGTAGAGAGATACATGGATTCATGAGGATTATTCGATGAAGATCGGACAACAGAAATCACGCAGAGTGGAATCCACATCATGGGCCACGATTCCACTGATGTCTCGCGATCAGACAGCTGAAATCACACGGAATGAAATCGGCGTCATGGGCCACGATCCTACCAATTTTGCGCGAATTTCGCTATAAATAGATGTTCTCTCCCTTTGTAAACTTAACTTTTGATCAAATCATGAAGCAATTAAGCGATTTTGAAGGAAGATCTTGAGTTCATCACGATTTCACTGCGTTTAGACTTGATCGCGATCCGATTAAGGCAGGATTCGTCGTGATTAATCGTCGGATTGGATCGAATTTTTCCCTTGAACGCCGAACGTCCGCCAAGGAAGAAACCAAGCAAATTCACTTCAATCCGTGTGAATTGAAGCCCCATCATCACGAAAATCAAGTTAGCATTGAGATTCGATCGATCATCTGATGGTAATTTGAGTTTTGATTAGATTTAGATAGTTAATTTCATTTTAAAAGTCATTTTGTTTTTCATTTTTGCCTAAATTTGGTTCAAATTTTTGTTGATTGTGAAATAAGGATATCTTTATGATTTTAACTTCGAATCACCTGATTCTGGTTTCATTGGATTTCTTGCTTCATCAACTTTTCGTTGATAGCAAATTCATGAAATTCCATGATCATTTGACCCCTCAACTTAATGTTTGACCAACCACTGTTCATTTTCAATCCAAATTTGGTTGATTATAATTGGATTGGATTATAATTGGATTTCTACACTTAAGGTTGCTCTTCCCACAACTTTCTAAACAAGTGGAGGTGTAAATGAACTCTATGCTTTTCTATTTCATGTGTTTTTCAAAAGATCATGTTGCTGTTCAGATGTTTTAGAAATCAGATCATGCATAGAATACTAAATGAACAAATGCAAAAATTTTGAAAAATTTTAAGTTTTCTAGAAAACTCCCCCCCATGCTCATTCCTTTTATTGTCCTCAATAAAACTCAACATGCTCATGGGAAAAGTGATGAAAATCAATATACATGACATCCACATAAGTAAAAAAGCAAGAGAGACATAGGAGGGAAAAGAAAAACTTAGCGGGAATTTGCATCGGTTGCATTCTTCTCTTCATTTTTGGAGTTGCTTTGGAGCTGAAATTCTTCTTTTTATGTGCCCTTCTCCTTAGTACCTAAAAACTTATAAAGAAGCAACAGAAAACATCAAAGCAACAAAGAAAAATATAAAAGTAAAAATAAATGCTAAAATAAGAATAAAAGTAGAGAACAAATGAAAAAATAAAATAAAGATGGGTTGCCTCCCAACAAGCGCTAAGTTTTACGTCTTTAGCTAGACGTAACTCACTCCAACGACTAACTAGTGGCTGAGATCTCAAGGGATTGCAGCTCCTCCCTATGAGGAGGTGGAGGTCCTTCTTCGCTAATGTATGGCTTCAACCTATGTCCATTTACCTTGAAGGAATTTTGGGTCTTGGGATCTAAAATCAAGACCGATCCATTGTCATACACTTCAAGAATCTCATATGAACCATCCCACCTTGAGCGCAATTTCCCTGGAAAGAGTTTAAGACGAGAATTATAAAGTCATACCTTGTCATGAAAATGAAAAGATTTCCTATTAATGTGCTTGTCATGATAGGATTTATTTTTGGCTTTGTAAATCTCCGCATTTTGATATGACTCATTCCGGAGTTCTTGGAGGTCTTGAATTTGTAGAAGTCTTTCCTTTCCAGCTCGATCAAGAGATAGATTGAGCTTTTTAATGGCCCAATATGCTCTAACTCGACGGGGAGGTGGCAAGGTTTGCCATAAATGAGCCTAAAAGGAGACATCCCAATGGGTGTCTTGAATGCGGTGCGGTAGGCCCATAGAGCATCGGGTAGCTTCGCTGCCCAATCTCTTCCATCCGGGCGAATGATCTTCTTCAAGATGTTCTTGACCTCTCTATTGCTGACTTCCACTTGGTCATTTTCTTGGGGGTGATACGGGGTCGTGACGCGATGGTGAATTTCATATTTCTCAAGTAAACTTCTGAAATGAGAGTTAGTAAAATGAGATCCACCATCACTAATAATAGCTCTAGGACAACCAAATTGAGAAAAGATATTTTTAACAATGAACTTGTTAACCACCCGATGATCGTTTGTCCTCATCGGTATCGCCTCGACCCATTTGGACACATAGTCCACCGCTACAAGAATATACTCCTTGCCCTCCGACGGTGGAAATGGTCCCATAAAATCAATCCCCCAAAGATCAAAAATTTCTACCTCAAGGATAGTTTTCAAGGGCCTTTCATATCGCTTTGAGATGTTCAATGCGGATTGACACTTTAGACACTCCTTGCAATACTTGATCGCATCCTTGAATAGAGTTGGCCAATAGAAGCCACTTTGTAGCACCTTCACTCCCGTTTTCCTCGACGCAAAATGTCCTCCACATAGAGATGAGTGACACATCGCTAGAATATGCTCTTGTTCCTCCTCCAGAACGCATCGCCGAATAGTCTGATCAGCCCCTACATGGAACAATTGGGGTTCTTTCCAAAAATAATGTCTAACATCATACGCAAATTTCTTCTTTTGATGCGTGTTCCAATAATCGGGGATAGATTTTGTGACTAAGTAATTAACAATATGTGCAAACCAAGGTACCTTAGTCACAACGGCGAGGAGCTGCTCATCGGGAAATGCATCACAAATCTGTGATCGCTTTCGCGGTAGCTAAAAATGGTCTCCCTAGTATGATGGGAGAGTCGGTGAGGTCCTTTGTGGATTTCATATCCACAATAATGAAGTCTACCGGAAAGTAGCAGTTTTCGACCTTAACAATCACATCCTCTACCACGCCCTGAGGTTGTCTCACGGATCCATCCACTAAGCTCTATGACGAGACGAGACCGCGAGGTCGTCGATTTCAAGCGGTATCGCGTCAAAAATTATACCGAACTTACCAATTTGATGAAAATGTATCGAATTCAAGGGTATAATGGTAAATACGGGTCGAATCCATAGGGAATTTAGGAATTTTCACGAGATCTTTTAGAATTTGGTCAAATCGGATGAGAAATTGATGGAAGAAATTGGGGAAAATGGTATTTTTAGAAAGAAGACTTCAAATCGATTCCACGGAATCAAAGATCGTCAAAATCGGACTTGATTTCGTGGAGAAATCGTGAATTGAAGTAGAGAGAATTTTCTAAAGATCGAAATCGCGATTTTGAAGGAAATTGTATGAAATTGAAGACTAAAAACTAATCTAAACGGAAATTAAACTAGAATGGAGGATTAGGAAGCAAAAACCGCTCCCACTAACCCACGATTGCGATCTAATAAACGTGATTAAGCGATTCAATCACCGAAAATATCAAGAGCGCGAGCGTGACGTTCAAGTGGCGATTTCTCCTCCGATATTCCACCAAATCTCGACTTCTACCCCTCCTTGGACGCGGAATTGAAAGAGGAAGAGGAAGAACTCAAGAGAAAGGAGATTGAGAGGTGTCTGGACAGTCAATTGCTTGAATCTCAAACTCGGATGCTGAAGAACGACGAAGAACACTTAGTTTTATAGGGGGAAATTTCGTAACTGTCCGATCGAAACGATCGACGGTTACGATAAACGGTCCATGATGGACCGTTTTAGAAAATATCGCGATCGTCGGATCGCGGATGGAGGGCCGAGATTGATCTGTAGATAACGCTTTTAAAAAAACGCTCGGATGACGCCCCTCCGATCGCGATCGAACGGTTGAGATTCTCCCCTGCGCGTTTAATCCACGCCGTTATAACTCCTTTTAAAACGCACGTGCTTGATGATCTTTTGGTGGACCGTCAGTTCACGCGATCGACGCGTGATATTGATCCGCGCCGTCGATCTGACGCACCGCGTGCATCCACGTCACCTGAAATGAGTAAGACGTGTGGATTAGTCCCACACGGTAAAAAAAATAAAAACTCACCACTATATAACGTACGCCGAATTAAGGCTTTTGAAATACTGTCCCCTTAGACACGGGGGACCCCCTATACTATATTAAATATAATAATAATAATACTAGATATATATACGCGCCACGTAGGCGCTGCGCGGGTCCACGTGGCATTGCCACGTGGCCTTGCGTGCCACGTCGCATCCACGCGGGCCCCGCGTCCCCCTTTTTTTAATTTTTTTTAATTTATTTTTATTATTAAAAAGCGATTAAAAATCGAAAATAAAATAAGAAAAATAGTTTAAAAATCCGGAAAAAATCCCTAAAAATAGAAAATTCATAACTTTTAATATATTAACTCCAAATTAATCCAAATTTCTTTCATTTGATCCAAAATTTAATTATCTATTATTCTAAAAAGTCAAAATTAATAAATAATAAGAGTTTTAAATTTAATTTCAAAAATATAGTTATTTTTAAGAGATTTTAACTTAGGAAAATATAAATAAATGTCTATAAAGGCTTTCTCTCATTATTTTAACTCTAAAAACATCTAAAATCTCCAAATAAAGATGGGTTATTAATTTATTCATCTTAAAATCACTATTTTTAACCCTTATTTAAAGTATTTTTGAGAATATAGTGACTTTTCATATAATAATAGAAAAATACATATAAGTATGATAACATGCATGGAAATGAAATCATTTATACTTAAATATGCATCAAAAATCATGTTTTATGATATAAATATAGCATGTTATCACTCTACTCGATAAATAATGGCTGCAACTCGCCAAGTGGACAAACGTCATATACTCCCTTCGGGAGGATATTGACACTAGCCCCCGTGTCCAGGAGAGATCGAGTGAAAGTCCTACCCCCTATCTCACAACTAATCATGGGAGCTCCCAGATCACATCGCTTACGAGGAAGTGTACTCAGCATGATGGAACTAATGGTCTCACTCATATGGATACGTTTCAGCTTCCTCGTAGGGGTGCAAAGTCCTTTTAGGAACTTTGCGTAGGATGGAATATGTTGGATGGCGTCTACTAAGGGGATGGTGATAGTAACCTGCCTAAAAGCCTCTAAAAAGGTGTCATCACTATCACTCGTAGGGACTCTAGGCCGGCTCAAAAGCTGAGGGTATGGCATCGGAGGTTTGTAAACCTCGGGATTGGGCTCTACCCTACTCTCCTCATCGGGTGCCTCCTCATCCTCGGAGTCTTCCTCAGGAATAATCGTGGGAGATGGACGATCGTCCTTCTCCTCAAGCAAGTCCTTGCGATGCTTGTGATCCGTATGAGGATCCACTAAGACCTTGCCACTACGTAGGCCCAATATGGCGTGCGCCTCCTTTGATGCACCATCAATGCGAACTTCGTTCACATTGTGGGTGCGGCTCGACGATGCTTCACCTACATTCCTAGGATTTGCAAAAGGTTGGGAAGGTAATTGATCAATAAACTCAACACGCTTACCCTTCCTTTGCTTGGTGGAAGCATTGTAGCATTGGGCTTTAGCCCCTTCGACTCGGTCGAGTCGGTCGCTAACCTCATTAAGTTTACTCATCATTTGTGCTAATGCACTCATGATGGGATCAACTGAAGGTGTCAGAGGTGGAACAACCGGTGGCGGTGTGACCGCTCGGGGAATACCAGGGGCGAAAGATGTCGGCCTCGGGTTCCCCATGTGCTATGGCGCGGATCTGTAGGGCTGATGATATGTCTTGTGCTGCCCGCTCCGCTGCTGCACATAAGTAGGGTTATGAAAACTAGTATAACCCTGATTCGGGTAGGTCAACCTACCCACCTGGCTCAAACCTTGATATGTAGTAGGGTTTGGCTGAAATGGAAACTGTCCTTGGATTGCCATCACGGGGCAATCCAGCTCTACATGCTCAAAACTAGAACAATGCGAACACGGCGAGACATCAACATGTGAAATTGGCGCGAGGCCATCAGAACCCGGTCAGATCTTAAGCGAATCCATGATCAAGTTTTGGGCTTTCGTCAATTTCTCAATCTTATCTAAAAGCAATACTGTCTCTGCCGCCTTTGCGTCTAACATCCCTCCCTTAACGGGAGTGCTCCGTCCTCCAAAGGATTTAGCCGCATGATGGTGGCTATTCTCCGCCACCAAGTCGATCAACTCGAGGGCTTCATCCTCGTACTTGCTCATGAACGTGCCTCCACTAGCGGCATCGAGCAAGTACCTGCTAGGTGCACCTAAACCATCATTAAAAACCTGAGTAATCTCATGTTTAGGTATACCATGATGCAAACACTATCTCAAGAGATCTCTAAGTCTCTCCCAAGCCTCATAGAAAACCTCACCCGACCCTTGTGAGAACTCGCATATGGCGCGTCTCACGACACTAGTCTTACCTACCGAGTTGTACTTACGCAAAAATGTGTCTTCCATATCTCTCCATGAATCGAACTCGCGGCCCAAGGTGAAAAACCACTCCTTTGCCCTTTCCTTAAGCGTGAAGAGGAAGAAGCACATCTCGGCCATCTCAGAGGGGACATTGTGGAATTGGTTGAATTCGCACTCTTGTCTGAACTCGTCCACATGTCGATACGGATCCTCCGATGGTAGTCCATGAAAAGTGGGCAAAAGGCCAAGAATATGTGAGTCAATTTTAAAATTCGCACCTCGTTGTAGAGGCGCATTGACTCGCGTAGTCTACCTTTTGACGACCGGTCTTGCGTAATCGCTAAGACGTCGTCTCACTATCTCGGCAAGAAGAGGGGCGTCTATCGGCTCTCCTTGCCCTGGTGTGGTGATGGCTGAAAGGGATTCACTAGAGGCCTCCGATGGAGCTCTAGATGAGGCAAATAAATAATCATACAAGGGATTATTCCTTGTATGCCTCACGGGTCGCTGGCCCTGTCGTCCTCCTTGGTTCCTATTATTCCTATTCATATCTAAAGCCAAAAAGATCACAGAACAACAAGTATATATATATATAAGAAAGTCAGAAAAGGGTGAGACGAAAAGGATGATGTCCAAATGAAAAATGCTTCACTTAATCCACCTAAAAGATAGATTAAGCTATACACTATCAAAAATCACACCAATAAAGATAATAATACTAATAAGTTACTAATAATAGAGAATAAATCTCAGATATATCAATATCGACGTCTCGAATAGGTAAAAACACACAATAGACTACCAAATTTGCACCAAAACTATCAAATAATGGGCAAAATTAGGTCTTACATCGCTATACCTTTTCCACCACTGATAGGATCTAATAAACTCTCTGCAGGTCAGTAAAACAACAGAAGACAGAAACCTAAATATAACCACGAAATCAAGCAATCAAATCAATAACGCATGCTCCCCGGCAACGGCGCAATTTTGACAGTGCAATTTTGTGTGTCGTTAAATCACAAAAAATGCCGGTCAAAAAAAATTTATAAAACCAAACTCACAAAGATAAGATATAAAATCAAGTAATGTGTAAGTATCGGGTTGATCCACAAAGAGCAGGGTTGACTTTAATCGCAGACTTGACTTGGTCAAACTTAGGTTTAAAAGGAGTTTTAAATAAGTAAAAATAAGAAGTAATGAGTGGAAATGATATAAATAAGCTAAATAAGAAGTTTTAAAAATTTAATGCTCGGGTTTGACAGAGAAAAGTCAAAAGTCAAAGCATTGACTTTCACAAACAGTAAGTGTTCAGTAAAATCAGAGAATTAAATAGAGTCAGAAGATTACGAAAATTATATATTTAGAAATTAAAAAGAAAATGGAATTTATTGATATATAATTCGTGATTTTTGGATAAGAATTGGATTTATTATGAATTATTGAAAATCAAATATTAGAAAATCCCCAAAATTAACACCTCAGAGGAAATCTTAAAATTGAATGGTCAAATGAAATCCAAATCTTGTAATTTTTATGTCAATGGAAATCTAAGAACCCGAGGACTCTAACAAGACCAAAATTATCAAATTCTTATCTGTAAATCAAAAGTAATTGACCCTAAAAGTCAACATTTGACTTCTGATGAAGGATGAATAGTTCTCGGTCAAACTTCAAATTGGAGAGCCAAATGAACTTGGAATTCGATGAATTTGCTATCCACGGAAAGTTGAGGAAAAGAGAAATCCACTGAAACTAGAATCAAGTGATTTGGAATTATAATCAGAGAGATATCCTATTTTCAAAATCAGAGATTTTCTGGACTCGAATTTGGCAAGAATGCAGAACACTAAGAACTAATTTGCAAAACTAAATTTCTAAATCTAATAAAACACAAATTACCTCCTGATAATCGATCGAATCTCAATACGAACCCGATTATCACAAGGATGGGGCTTCAATTCTAGTGGATTGAAGCAAATTTGCTCGGATTCTTCCTCGTGGACGTTTGGAATTCAAGGGAAAAATTTGATGAAATCAAGGAGAAATTCGTGATCAATCCCGCTCCAATTGCTTCGCAATCAAGTCTAAACGCAGGGGGATCATGAAGAACTAGAGATCATCCTTGAAATTCGCTTAATTCCTTGACGAATCGATCAAAAGTTGAAGAATAAAGGGAGAATACATGGCTTTTTAAAGGGAAAATTAGCCCAAATTAGTGGGAGCGGCTTTGCAGGGTCGTGGGAGCGATTCTCTGGCGCGGCGTCGTGGCTTCAATTCCGCGACAAATCCGCTTCAATTTCGCTTCCAACAGCACCACGATTGGGCCACGATCGCTTTTAATTTTGCTTCAAAAAGAAGCCACGATCGCTTCAATTTCGCTTCAAAAAGAAGTGAAATTTCGTTGGAATCATGCGACGTGCATCGTGGCCTTGATTCCACGATGGAAGAGCCATGATCGCGGCTCAATCGCACCGTGATCCCGGTTTCGATCGGACCGCGATCGTGGAGTTCTTCCGCGAATCCTCCAAGCGTCCGATTGAGCTTCATGTGAGTGGATGGTCTGATCGAGATCGCGCGGTATCCGCTTTTGATGAAGATCCGGCGCTTCTCGTGTCACCAGGTGGCGTCAGGTTAGCCATCGAATCGCGTCACTTAAGTTGTATATTAAGCACGTGCCTGATTTGATGATCGCGTGGACTCGGGTCCACGCGATCTCCGCTGTCTTGATGGAATCCGACGTCTGCTAAGCCGCCACGCGTCCTGCATCGTAGAAAAACGTGTGGGAACATAGTCCCACACAGAGAAAATATTGGGAAAAGAAGCGGTTAAATAGGGGGGCGCAAGTATAAAGTAATTGCGTTACCGCCCCCACTCTCATACCAGGGCCCACTATACCCGTGGGCCCTCTGCCAGCCCTACCTGCCACGTGGTGCCCCACATGGGCACCCACGTGGACTCATGTGGATGCGTTGCCCCCTGCCACGTGGCCGCACCCTGTGTGCCTCCTCCGCCCCGCGTGGGCCACCCACGACTCTGCCACATGGCCTCAGCTCCGCGTCGTACCCATGCGGTGGTCCCGCGTGCCACGTGTTAGCTTGCCGGAGCTCCCGCTCACCACGTCAGCACCTGCAGGTAAGAAATTCCCTTTTTTTACCATTTTAGTAAAGAAAATATTAATAAAAATCAAATAAAAATTGGAAAAAGGCATAAACTTCAGAAATTTATAACTTTAAATATACAACTCCTTTTTAATCCAAATTTTCTCCATTGGATCACAAATTTCTTCCTTTTTAACATTATGTCATTTAAAATATATTTTCAAAGAAGAAATCAAGATGAATTAGAATTTACTTAAATCATTTCTCACTAAATATTCTAAATCATATATTCATCTTGAAATTATCCTTCAAAACATGCACTAAAGTCAAAATCATTCAAGAAAAGAGATTTACTTCTATTAATTTAAACTTAACAAAAGATTAATCATCTATGAAACATGAAATTATCCCTAATTTATGCATAAATAGCGACTTTAGTGAAATGACATACCAATGGAGAAAATTCCTAAAAAGTATGATAACATGCATCATATTCACATAAAATAAGCATGAATATGAGTTAATTAGGATAAGAATTTACGTTATAAATGCATGTTATCAAGGGTCAAGAGAGAAAGAGAAAAAAAGGAGAGAGGAGAGGGAGAGTGATATAATGATTTAGTACGGTCGTTGAAACACACAATCGTCGGTTAAATAAAATTTATAATTTCGAATTCTCGATGATTTAAAAACCAGAAGTCAAGCACAACGATAAGATTGGGTCGAACCGCAGAGAACACAATTGACTTTTGCCAAAAGAGTTGACTTGGTCAAACTTAAGTCTAATTTAGTTTTTTAGGAAATGAAAATAGTATATTAACAATGAAAATAGTACTAATATATGAGAGAATACATTTTAAGAATTTTGAAAAATATGTAGAGAAGAAAAGTCAAAAGTCAAGGTCAAAGCTTTTACTTTGACTAGACTTTGACTTTTTGTAAAACTAGAGAAGAAAAAGGTGAGAAAATATTATAAAAATTATATTTTTAGAAACTAGAGAGAAATATAAAAATTTTGATATAAAAATCGTGATTTTTAGAGAAGAATTTATTTACTATGATTTTTCTAAAATCAATAAACAGAAAATCACCGAAATAAAGTTTCCGGTCGAAATCCTTAAATTGACTTGTCAAATGATATCCAAAATCTAATAAATCACCTATGAATAGAAATCCTACAATTAGTGGATTTCAAAAATACCAAAACTATCAAATTTCATCTTCTATATTTGTAGTAATAGCCCTCAAAAGTTAACGCCCAAATTTGGATTGATCTTAAACAACAGTTGGTCAAACGATAAATTGAAGGTCAAACTTGGATGAAAATTGACGAATCAGATATCCATAGAAGCTGATTAAACAAGGAATCCAATGAAACCAAATTACAACAAATTGGACTGAAGATCAGGGAGAAATTATTGTTTGGAAATTAGTGAAAATCCACGATGAAATTTGGTCAAAATGATGAAATTTTTCAATTCCTAAACTCTAATTACTTATCTAAATCTAATCTAAACTATCTAGATTGCTAGGATTACAAAGGAATCTCACTACTAACCCTATTGACGTGAAGATTGAGTCTCAAATTGCTTTGATTGCTGAGAATTTATCTGATTCCTTCTTCGTCATGATTTCGGTATTCAAGGGGTGATTTCTAAACATTTTCTCATAATGGTTCGTGATTAACTTGCCTTAATCCATGCGCGATTAAGTCTAAAAAGGAAGAGAATCACAAAGAACTCAAGATTTTCCTTAAAAATGCTTAATTTCTTCATGTTCAATCAAAAGTTACATTTTTGTAAGAGAGAACATTGATTTATAGTAGAATATGTCGCGAAATATCCGAGCCGTCCGTTTCGCTGAAGAATGCTTAAAAGGCCACGATGCTGCCACGTTGCGCAAGATAAGTGGACCACGATATTTGATTTTTGTCGTTTGATCTTAATCAAAGCGTCCTTAAGCAGCCACGTGTCACTCTATCATTTTTTGAATGTGAGATTATGTCGCAACCGTTAGATTTCATAGATGCGATTGACGGCTTTGAATTTATCATGTGTATCTGATCGCGATCTGGTAGAGCGAGATCCACCAGATTGACAGGCGTTATTTCGCGCGCTTTGATGCAACACCCCTCGTGCTGCCACGTCGTCTACGCTTATACTGAGAAAACTTAGTCCCACACAGAAGAAATCAAGAGAGATTATCGCCTATATAAGGGGAACGTGCTTAACCGCTTTGCGTCGCCCGCTGGGCCTAGTATGCCCCCAAATCTTGTCTGCTGGGCCCACAATACCCTTGGGCCAAATAAGCTTCGTCCGCATCCTTCATGCCACGTAGGCGCCCATGTGGGTCCGTGTCGACGTAGGTGGTGCCACCACATGATCGTGTCTCGCCACGTTAGCGTTTGCGCAGGTCCCCAGCTTATAAACCCCCTTTTTATGAATTTTAATTTCTAAAAGTTCCTAAGAAATTTCTGAAATATCAAATTAAAATCCAAAAAATAGATAAACTTAAAAAATTCATAACTTTCAATTATGAAGGCCTTTTTGACTCAAATTTTCTCTATTAGATCACAAATTTTTTTTTCTTTAATCCCATGCCACTTGAAATATACATTTTATCAAGAAAATATGATGAATTCAAAATAATACTAAGTCAACCTTTAAAAGTTCTCTTTTGATTCATCCCATCATTCTCTTCTTCTAATCTCTTCTTTTAATCATTCATTAAAGTCAAAATAAAATTAAGGAAAATGGTTAATTTCAAGTTGTTTGACCTTGCAAAAGGTCAAACATCAATAAAGCACATAATTAATCCTAAATTATGCAAAAATGTGGACTTTAGTAAAAGGGCATGTCAATTGAGAAAATTTCATAAAACTATGATAACATGCATCAGAATTACATAAAATAAGCATTAATATCAATTTTATATGATAGTAATTCAAGTTAAATATGCATGTTATCACACCCCCAACTTGAATCATAGCTAGTCCCTTAGCAATGGAAGCATAAAGAAAGTATAATAGGACTAACGAATGGCCGCGAAAGATCATGGGTTACACATTTATAGAATCTGAAATGAATGTTGTACCTTAAATGATGTCAAGAAGAAGGTAGTGCATTAGAAACTTTAGGGTCACGAAATTCCTCCGGCGAACACTTTAATCCTCCAAATCAACCAAGAATTCCTCTTACTCTACATACTAATAACGATATAAATAACTTAATAAAATGATTCACCTCACCAAATCAATAGTCAATTCCTCCTTGTACTATGGAAATGAATGATAATGGCTCAAGAAGTAAAAACAAGCATCATCCTTTCTATACATAATGGCTATAAAATAGAATCGGCTAAAACACATGGGAGGTAGCTTACCATTATAATTCTACTTTCTTTTCTTTTTCTTTCTTTCATTCTAATTCTACTTTTTTTTTTAAAACTTACTGCAGGCCTTTTTAAGAAGAGGGATTAGATGATGAAGAACAAATAAAGATGAGAAGATGTAGAATTACAACTTTCTAAGGCTTTTTATGCAGCTTATTGGAAACAACATTCACACTAACTAATTTAATGATGCTCATCCTACCTATGTGTCATCCTTAGTAGACTTGCAGCTTATTCCCCCAAAGAGGTTTTGATATCTCTATGGATCAGGGAGCTTCACTATGTCAATAATAGTAGTGCTAAGAATGACAAAACCGCTACGCTGCTTTTTGTCGATACGTTGTCCCAAAACCACTAAGACAACGTATGGCTTCTTGTCGATACATTGTCCCAAAAATGTCCCCACCACATAATCCAAAGTGCTGCACTTGATCTCATAAGGTAAGTCCCAATTAGGTGCTTCCACTAAAGATTGCTTTAGCTGCAAGAGGGCTTGCTTTACCTCTTCCTTAATGATGAAATCTTTGTCCTTCCACAAGATAAAATTCAATGGTTTTAAGACCTTAGCAAAGTCTCTAATAAATCATCGATAGAAGTCAACATGCCCAAGGAAACTTTGTAGTTCCCTTATCGACTTTGGGAGCACGAGGTCTTGTATCACCTTGACCTTTGCTTTGTCCACTTCAAATCCTTTGCTTAATGAATGGCAAGGGGAAATGATCCTTTTTCATTGCCGTGTTCAATTTCTAATAGTCAATACACTCTCCATTTCGTCGGAAGACGCGTTTGAATTTCTTTGCCCTTGTCATTCATGGTCACAATAATCCTCATCTTCTTGGGGACTACATGCGTCGGACTAACCCATGGGCTATCATAGATGGGATAAATAATGTCTACGTTTAACCACTTAAGGATTTTATCGTTCACCGCATCCCATACCTTAGGATTACGCCTCCTTTGTGCCTCTCTAGAGGGGCAAGAATCCTCCTCTATAAAAATCTGATGAGTACACAAAGAGGGGTCAATCCCCTTAAGATTAAATAAGCTCCATCCTATTGCCTCCTTCCTTCCTTACAAGACCTCATGTAATCTCTCTTCTTGGTCCTTCTCTAGCTAAGAGAATTTAATCATGTGTTTGGCGTGCTGATGATCAAGAAATGCATACTTCAAAGTTGAAGGTAGTTGTTTGAGCTCGGGTGTCGTCTCACTCGTGGGAAAGGGATCGTCATTAGGCTCCTCTATGCTCTTGTCCTCAATAAATGCCATTGTCTCATTGATACAACTCTCAATCTTTGAATCCTCATAAATATTGATGGTACCTACCTCATCTGATGCATGTGAAGGATGTCGCATCAATTTATTGATGCTCACCTTCATAGTACTCTCTCCTACTTGAAATTTCACTTCTCCTTTGCCCCAATCCATAATGGCTTTTCGTGGTACCTAAAAATGGTCTCCCTAAAATGATGGGAGCGTTAGTGAAATCCTTCATGGTTTTCAAATCCATGATCATAAAATCTACTGGAAAGTAACAATATTCTACCTTTACAATCACATCTTCCACAATATCGTGAGGCCGTGTCAAGGATCCATTCGCTAAGCTCAACTCAATTAATAAAGGTTGCAAGTAGACAGTTGTCATACACTCCCTTTGAGAGGATATTGACACTAGCTCTCGTGTCAAGAAGAGACTGATTAAAATTCTTGTCCCCCTATCTCACAACTAATCACGGGAGCTCTCGGATCACGTCGCTTTTGAGGAAGTGTACTCAACATAATCGAGCTAATAGTCTCGCTCACAGGAATTCGCTTCGGCTTCCTCGTGGGGGTGCAAAGTCTTTTTGTGAACTTAGCGTAAGATGGAATGTGCTGAATCGCATCTACCAATGGAATGGTGATAGTGAGTTGTCTAAAAGCCTTGAGCAAATGTAGCTTCATTTTCGCTCGTCAAGGCCTTGGGCCGGCTCAATAAATGAGGATAAGGCATCAGAGGTTTGTAAACCTCGGGGTTGAGATCTACCCTAATTAGCTCCTCATCGGGTGCCTCCTCATCTTCGGAGTCCTCCTCCGGAATGATCGTAGGGTTTCCTAGAAGATTGGTCATCCTTCTCCTCCTTTGGCTCCTTGTGGCTCTTGTAGTCCTTATGAGGATCTACTAAGACCTTGCCACTACATAGGCCCAAGATAACATGTGCCTCCTCCGAGTGCACTATCAATGTGAACTTGGTTCACATTATGTGTGCGGCTCGACTAGCCCTAGATTCTTAGGGTTTCCTAGAGGTTGAGAAGCTAATTGGTCAGCGAATTCTACTCACTTTCCCTTCCTCTAATCGTTAGAAGCATCGGAGCATTGGGCCTTAGTCCCTTCAACTCTATCAAGTCGGTCACTTACCTCAATTAATTTACTCATCATTTGTGCTAATGCACTCAAGATGGGATTAATGAAAGGCACTCGAGGTGACACTTCTGGTTGTGGCGTAACTACTCGGGGAGGACCGGAGGCAAAAGGTGTCGGCCTTTGGTTACCCATAGGCTGCTGAGCGGATCCAAAGAGCTGATGGTATGAAGTGTGCTGCCCGCTACGCTCCTGCGCATAAGATGGGTTATAAGAACTATTGTTACTATAACCCTGAGTTGCGTGGTGAGATCTACCCGCTTGGCTCAACCCTGGATAAGTCGTAGGGTTTTGCCGATATGGATATGGACCTTGGATTGCCATCATGGGGCAAATCCAAATCAACATGCTCAAAACTTGTGCAGTGTGAACATGGAGCAGCATCGCTATGGCTACTAGTGCGAGACCCTTAAACCTGATCGGATCTTAAGTGAATGCATGATCAAGTTCTGTGCCTCGGTCAGCTTCTCAATCTTCTCCAAAAGCATGCCCGTCTCCACATCCTTCGCATCCAACCTCCCTCCCTTTGAGGGAGCGCTACATCCTCCGAAGGATTTAGCTGCATGATGGTGGCTATTTTCTACCACCAACTCGATCAACTGGAGGGCTTCATCCTCATATTTGCTCATAAATATGCCTCAACTAGCAGCATCAAGCAAATATTGATCCAGTGCACCCAAGCCATCATAAAATAGCTGAGTAATCATATGCTTTGGTATCCCTTGATGAGGGCATTGTCTCAAAAGATATCTAAGTCTCTCCCATGTCTCACAGAGCACCTCGCCCGACCCTTGTGAGAATTCGTGTACAGCTCTTCTCACGGCACTAGTCTTCCCTATCGAGTAGTATTTACGCAAAAATGCGTGTTCCATATCTCTCTAGGAGTCAAACTCGTGACCTAAGGTGAAAAACCACTCCTTTGCCCTTTCCTTGAGTGCGAAAGGAAAGAAGCGCATCTTGGCCGTCTCAGAGGGGACATTGTGAAATTCGCACACCTGGCTGAATTCATCCACATCCTTAGAATCTATATCTATTCATTTATGGATCATGTACCTAAGATGCATCTGCCATAGTTTTGTGATGTTCTCCTTTGTCATATGTGTATTTTTTAAAACAATTGCATTAATGCTTTTAGTGGCCATAAGAGTACATGAGCTACAAGATGATTGACCTTTCAAGATATAAGTTGTCTTTGAAAACTATGAAGACCCCACTATGAAGACCCTAAGTATTGATAACCATTTTCATCAAGTGTGCTCAACGAATGCGCCTAGCCTTTGTCAAAGTTTTCACAACACCATCATACATCTTGATCTTGGTGGACCCAATCATGAAAAATCGGACGAGTATCGAGGGAGTAATCAACGTTTGAAGTTTTTAGGGGCGAATTTGGGCACGAACGTGAAGAACGACAAGAATTTAATCTAATTTCTACTCAAAAAATGATATTGTGGCCTAATTCCGTGCCGAATCAATGAAAGGACAATAAACTAACATGAATGCATGAAGACAAGGCTTCGAACGGCATCGAAACGATCAATTCGTCCTCACGAAGCTCCATGCGTAGCTATCGATCCCTCCATCGCTTATGGCTCCTTTTTGCGACAAATCCGATGATTTCTAGGAGGTTTTTTGCCCTAGATCTCTCAAACTACGATCCCCTCAACGTTACCCCCAAGAATCATGCCAAAAAACTCAAAAATCCTCAAATTGAAGTGAAAATGGGGGGGGGGGGGCTTTTTTGTTTCTAGCGCCTCTCCCTTTAAGCGCTTAGGGTGATCGCGGTCATTCTTGGCAGACGGCCCGGATTCAACCGCTTCACCGGGTTACAAAAGAGAGAGAGAGAGAGAGAGAGCCCATTTCCTAGCCGTCGGATTTCAAGTTTGAAATTGAGGCACCTTTTCCTCCAAGCGGTAAGTCCACCGCTCGATCCAACGCTCATGATGTGCCATGTCCTCCTATATCTCTGTTATCTGATGTAGATCAGACGGCCCAAAATGCGCCACGTCACCTGAAATTGGAATAAAATTAGGAATTCACTATATCTCTTTAATAATAAAACAAAACCGATCATTCATCCTATGATTTATATTTTTTTCTTCAAACTTCATTCGTCCATATCTCTTTATTCGCTGCTCCTAATTGGGTGAAATTTTCACCTACTTGTTATATTTTCAGAGGGCTTTAATTTCATTCATCTTGCATTTAAAAAAAATCATTTAGATATTTTAATTATATTATATTATCACTTTAAATGCAAAAAAATGAGCGAATAGACGATGAAACGAGATGAATGCTATAAGCAGTGGAAATTGATGATAACATGCATCCAATTCATGGAAATTAAGAGCTAACATCAATAAAAATGATGATAATTACATGATATGATTTTACGTTATCAACTAACCATTCAAGATGAGAATGGAAGGCTATTGACCACAATCAAGCAAAGTTAAGGTCGGTTGTATCTCCTAAAACTTGATACTATTGAGATTTGCCTTCAAATTAGAGAAGATAGAACTTGGAAATGGCATTAGAGGTATGGACATCTTTACTTTGATTCTCTGATATCATTATCATCGAAAAATATGGTAAGAGGTTTACCAATTATGCACAAAGTTAATAAACTATGTCATGAATGTGTTCACTCCAAGCAAAGCAGAGCATCTTTTCCTTCTCAGTCAAGCTACAGGGCACAAAAGCCCTTAAAATTGATCCATGATGACTTATGTGGACCAATAGAACCGGAAACCTTAAGAGGAAGTAAGTACTTTCTTCTCCTTGTTGATGACTCCACATGGATGATATGGACTTCAATGTTAGGACAAAAGTCGAAATGTTAAAGATCATGGCTTTAAATTTTTCATGGTTTTTCAATTTCAATCTAGAAGAAGAGGAAAGTAGGATATTCAAAGATTGAGATGTCTAAATAGTTTGATTACTCGAAACAGCCACCAATGGTTTACATCGTCAAAGAATAGGCGTATATATATATATATATATATGCAAAATTGGGCGTGATCGTTGGATTTGGCATTTCATCTTCGATGAACGTCTCTAACAAAACATTTGGATACCAATTGTTATGTTTAAGTCGTGTCCACACGATAGAAGATGAAGCACTAAGATTTTGCCACGTCTCACGTAAAGAAGAAATATCGCGTACGCTTGGTGTTTGATCTTCATCAGACACTGTGGATGTGCACACATGTCCAAAGGAGTCTGACAAAATGGTTTCATGGCGTCATTGAATGCACACCAAATCGTGTGAAAACTAGAACCAAACTCACCAATTTTATGAAATTATCACGAATTAAGAAGTATAGTCATGAATAAGGGTTGAATCCAAGGAGAAATATGGGAATTCTGAGATATCTTATAGAATTCAATCAAATCAGACGATAAAATGGTGGTGAGAAATTAGGCAAATTGATACTTTTGGAAAGAAGACTTGAAGACGAATCCACGGAATCAAGAACCACGCAACTTGGATCAAGATTCGTCAAGTGAATGAGATAGAAATTTCTGAAATTTAAAACAATGAAAAATCAAAATTAAAATTAAAATAAGCTAAAATTACAATTTCGAAATTGAAATCTAAAGCTATACGATGGAAGATTAGAATGAAAATTGATCTATAACCCAAGATTGCGCTTGAATTGATCTAATTACTCGCCAAATCAAAGGCTTTTCATTCTTGGATACAAAAAATGATCGTTGATGTTCAAGAGGTGATTTCTTCCTATTCTCTCAACAAAATCTCACTTTCAAGCACTCCATGAATGCAGAAATTGATGTAGAATCGATTGGAATCAAGAGATTCAAGGGATTTGGTGTCTAGATAGTTCAATTACTAGAAGAACTCAAGAATAATTTACAAGGTCGAGGAACATCTCAATTTATAGGGCAAATTGGCGATAATCGTCCGATGAAACGATTGATGAAACAAAGGAGTGCAAATCGTTACAGTTAAGTTGTGGCCGTTGGATCGCAGATGAACCGTCGAGATTTTGCCACGTCACGTGCATTATTAGTATCGCATCAAACGCTCCAGATGCGTTTTGTTGGTTTTAATCTCAGCCATTATAACTCCTCAAATTGACAGCTGAGATTAAATCATTTTAAAAATGATTCTCCAACGCATAGGATTGCACCGCTTACCCCCCATCGTAATTGAACATTGATGATTCATCTTCAACACGCATATCGAACTCTCCTCATGCTGCCACGTCACCTGTGAACATAAAACATGAACCAAAGTCCCACACGACAAAAAGAAGAAAACCCCTGTATATAAGGGGCATGTAATTAAGGAATTAGTGAAAATCCTTAACATGGTACTTTCTCCTTAATTACACACACGCGCACACTCCTTAATCCCACACACACATGTGCGCACACACGCGCACTCGCACACATGCGCACATCGACGAAACGTTTTAATGCGGTCGTTAAACACGCAAACGTAGGTCAAACAAAATTTATAAAACCGAACTCACAAAGATAAAGATATAAAATCAAGTAATGTGTAAGTATCGGGTCGATCCACAGAGAGCAGGGTTGACTTTAATTGCAGAGTTGACTTGGTCAAACTTAGGTTTAAAAGAGGTTTTCAAGAAGTGAAAATAAGATGTAATAAGTGAAAATGATATAAATATACAAAATAAAAAATTTTAAGAATTGAAATCTCGGATTTCACAGACAAAAGTCAAAAGTCAAAGTCAAAGCATTGACTTTGACCAACAGTAGGTGTTCTGCAAAATCAGAGAATCAAAAGGTGTCAGATAATTATGAAAATTATATATTTGGAAACTATATAGAAAATGGAATTTATTGATATAAATCTCGTGATTTTTGGATAAGAAATGGATTTACTATGAATTATTGAAAATCAAATATCAGAAAATCCCCGAAATGAACACCTCAGAGGAAATCTTCAAATTGACCGCTCAAATGAAACCCAAATCTTAAAATTTATATATCAATGGAAATCTAAGAACCAGAGGAATCTAAAAATACCCAAATGATTGACTTCAGATTTGTAAATTGAAAGTAATTGACCCCGAAAGTCAACGTTTGAATTCTGATGAAGAATGAACAATGCTCGGTCAAACCTTAAATTGAAGGGTCAAATGAACTCGGAATTTGACTAATTTGCTATCCACAGAAATCTGATGAATATAGAAATCCAATGAAACCAAAATCAAGTGGTTTTGAATTATAATCAGAGAGATATCCTATTTTCAAAATTTGTAATTTTTCAGACTAAAACTTGGGGAAAATGAAGAATACTAAGAAATAATTTGCGAAATTATAGTTCTAAATCTAATAAAAACTCAAATTACCTCTTGATAATCAATCGAATCTCATTACTAACCCGATTTGCTCGAATTGAAGCGAATGGGGCTTCAATTCATGTGGATTGAAGCGAATTTGCTCGATTTCTTTCTCGCGGATGTTCATAATTCAAGGGCAAATTTTGACAAAATCAAAGAGGAATTCGCGATCAATCCCGCTCCAATTGCTTCGCAATTGAGTCTAAACGCGGGGGGATCACGAAGAACTTTAGATTTTGCTCCAAATTTGCTTAATTGCTTCACGAATCTATCAAAAGTTGAGAATAAAAAGAGGGATACATCGTCTTTTAAAGGGAATTTTTGCCCGATTTTTTTGGCCGTTTGATCCGGTTGGGTAGTGGAATTGATGGCCACGATCGCGGTTGTGATTGTGGCCTTGATTTCACCTCAAAGGAGCCACGATCGCGCCACGATCGCGCGTCGATTGTGGTTCTTAGTTATCTTCCGTCCACCGTCGGATGAAGATCAACGCATCCAGAAACTTCCACGCGTCTCCATGGTGAGCCAAAGTCACGACGAATCGCGACAGTCCGATCGAGGTAATCCTTCAGAATCGTGGTCCACGTATCCTCCTCGGATGATCTTCCATCGAGTTTAATCATGGCCGTTTGATCGCGATCATCCGCTTCATTTGATGCCTTCAATTTGATGACGATCGGGAGCTTCTCATTCACTTGTCCTAAGGTAAGCCATTCATCACATTCACTTAAATATCCATTTTACGCACGTGCTTGATTTCTTGATCTAGTGGACTCTGCGTCTATGTGATAGATGCATGGCGATTTCATCCAACGCCCACCGTGCGGCCACGTCACCTGCAAAGGGTAAATTCCGCGGGACATAGTCCCACACAGAATAAAAGACAGAGAATCGCCACTATAAAGCTACCGGGGCGGTTACGCATTTGCGTTACCGCCCCAATATACTTACCAGGGCCCACTAACCCGTGGGCCCTTCACCTGCCGACCCTCCTGCGATGTGGCGCCCCTCACGGGCATTCGCGTGGACCCGCTCGCGTAGCCTCCTGCCACATGTCCACGCCACCTGCGCCTCGCGTGGGTCACACGCGGCCCTACCACGTGGCCTCAGTGTTGCATCGCATCCACCCGCTGGTACCGCGCGCCACGTTAGCTCCATGCCACGTCAGCTAGCGCGCCACGTCAGCATCGCGGGGCTGTGGAATAAAAACCCCCTTTTTAGATTTTTTTTAATAAGAAAACTTAATAAAAATTAATTTAAAAATCAGATAAAAATCAGAAAAAGAGTATAAACTTCAAAAATTCATAACTTTAAATATTCAACTCCTTTTTAATCCAAATTTTCTCCATTGTATCACAATTTTCTTTCTTTTAACATCATGTCATCCAAACTATAATTTAAAAGAAGAAACTAAGATGAATTAAAAATTACTTAACCCATTTCTTAAGAAATCTTCTTAATCACATTTTCATCTGGAAATTATCTTTCAAAACATGCACTAAATTCAAAGTAATTCAAGAAAAGAGATTAACTTCTATTAATTTTAACTTTGCAAAATGATTAATCACCAATCAAGCATAAAATTATCCCTAATTTATGCATAATTATCGACTTTAGTGAAATGACATACCAATGGAGAAAATTCCTAAAAATTATGATAACATGCATCATATTCACATCAAATAAGCATGAATGAGTGAAATAAGATAAGAATTTAAGTTATAAATGCATGTTATCACACATGCACACGTGTGTGACATGTGGCGGTTTCATATGTTGCCACATGGCACACTTTTTCTGCTCATGCCACGTCAGCTCCCACATCAGCACATGAAAATAAAAATATTATTTTAATGAATTTAAATCAAATAAATCAATTTTAAATTCAAAAATTTAGAAAAAATCCAAAAAAATCCCTAAATATTAGAAAACTTGTATCTTTTAAAATACAACTCCAAATTAACTTAAATTTGTTGTAGTGGATCAAAAATTTAATTATTTATCATTCTAAAAAGTTAAATTTAATAAATAACAAGAGAATAAATTTATATTTCAAAAATACACTCATTTCTTTTAGATTTGAAAACTTAGAAAAATATATGAGTTCATATAAAATGATTTCTCTTATTATTTAAACTTAAAAACTAATTATAATCTTAAGTCAAGATGGTTTTAAAAGATATTATTCTCAATTTATCATAATTAACCCAAAATTAATGCATTTTGAGATTATAATGAATTTTTCATAGAATAATAGATAAACACTCAAAAATTTGATAGCATGCATTAGAATGGAATGTTTTATACCTAAATTTTTATTAATAATCATATATTTTCGTGTTTAGATTGCATGTTATCATAGTCTATTGTTGACTTTTAATGTCAGCCATGATAACTCCTCAGATAAACAGCTAAGATTAAGTCATTTTAAAACAATTCGATGACCAACCTTTATGCGCCACGTACCTGTCTTTAAGTGAAAATTGACGATTGCAATTGATTCACACGATCGAACACTCTAGAATGCACCACGTCACTTGCACATAAAAACTAACACAAATAGTCCCTCATGGAAAAACTCAAGGCAAATCGACAAGATATAAGTAGAGCGTATTTAGTGAGTTAGCGTATATCGTGAAAACGATGCTTAACCTGCTAATTATACTCGCCCGCATACACGCATACACATGCACACATGCGTGCACACATGCACACACAAGCACACGTGTGTGTCATATGGTGTGTACATATGTCGTCATGTGGCAACGCGTTATCGTGCCCACCATGTTAGCTGCCATGTCAACGCGTGATATAAAAACCAATTTTTTAATATTTTTTAAATAAATAAATCTAAAATAATTTAGAAAAATTATAGAAAAATCCATAAAAATTAGAAAATTCATAAATTTCAAAATATAACTCTAAATTAATCTAAAATTGTCTTTTTTGATAAAAATTTAAATAATCTATTACTCCAAAAAATCAAATTTACTAGATAACAAGAGAATAAAATTTTATTTCAAAAATATACTCAATTCTTTTAGAAAATAAGGTTATAAAAATAAATGAGTGTATATAAAAATATTTTCTCTTATTATTGAATATTGAAACCCAATCATAATGTCAAATATAAAGTGGGAATAATCTACTCTCAAATATTTATTTATAATTATTTATGATCGTCTCCAAAAATAACGCTTTTGAGATTATAACTTAAATTATCATAGAATGATAGATATACACTCAAAAGATGATAACTTGCATAAGAATGAAATGTTTTATACATTAATTTTCATTAATAATCATATAATGTTTTTGTGTAGATTGCATGTTATCACATTGCCAAAATGTGTAGTTTTAATTTCAGACGTGTGTATTGCTTTTTATGATTTTTTTGTGAGAATATGTGCAATTTATTCTTGGTTGAGGACAAAAGAGACTTGAATATATTTGGGAGGGGGTTTTTTTTTAAAAAAGGTGATAGTCACTGTTATAGTGTTAACTTCTAGAAAGAAATATAGGTTCATAAGTGCACTAGGTTGTGGTAGTTTTATTAGATCTTGGCATTCATGTGGTTGATATTGGAATTTTGATTTCTCTTGGCGATTTTATCTAGACTAGCTAGGTTCTTGCACTAGCAGTGGCTCAAGATCTCACTTCTATGCTTGAGCATGTAACTCTTCCTAGTTACATAGAACTATCTTGAGATCAACTTTATTCTAGGGCTAACTAGATACTCTCTAGAGAACCTTCAATAAATTTCACAACTTTCTAAAGTGTAGTTGGTAATTGCAAGGAGATGTAATATGTGAATTGAAATGAATTGGGGTCTAATCAAGCATGATTCCTTAAAGATGATATATAATGTATACTCTTTCTTATCTTCAGCCAATATATTTTGCATCATATAACAAATGTGGCTAACCAAAAAGTAAATATTTCATAGTTTGGTGTTGAGGTATTGTAGAATACTAAAAACACTTCCATGTGTATTGGGATAAATGTGGTATTTGAAGTTGGCATGATAAGTAGCCAAAAAAGTATTCATTACTAGTTTACGACTATCCATGTATGTCTTTGGAAGCAAAGTAGAGTATTTAACCCATGCTAATGAATATCTTTAAAAGCTTTGGATAGTAACTACTATGATAGTAAACACAGAGAAATCTACACGTTCCAAGTCACGCAAGTTGAAGATCTTAGGAAAGCATTGATGATATCATGAGAAAAATATAACTGACCTAACTATGGAAATTTCATCAATGTATATAAAATTATACTATAAAATTTAGAGATAATTATAACATAAAGATATAGCTCACTTCTTATTTAGATATCCAAGTGCCTTGTATGTGTAAAGTGTTTGCACATGTGAAGTGAGATTTTGAACCAGTCTTAAGGATCTTGTTTAAAAACATAACGAGAATTTTTTGAAGCAAGACATGATAAGGATAATTGAAGTGAATAAAGTCAATGGATTTCCCATATAAACAAAATTTGAGGAGGAATTTATTCGATACATCTGATTGATGAATTGGTGGCGTACGACCCCCGTCGCCACCAAGGCATGACACTACGGCGCCGGTGGAGCCGACACCTACGCGCGTCCAACCCCCTCGACAGGCGAAGACGAAGGATCCCGAGTTTCACTACACCAAGTGAGACCCTCTTCTCGCCACGAGCTCGCGCGCGTAGCGCTATCTTTCCCGTTTTCTCTTTTATTATGACTTTATTTAGCCCGCACGTGTTTAAGCGGGCCTTTGCATGTCTCTCTCTCTCTCTCTAGGCCGTTGGGTGGGCTTCCCTTTGTTTCGGGACCCTAGCCTAAGGCCCTTCCCATTTTGTGAACATCTTATTCTATTTCTATGAGTATGGGTGTGGGTTGTGGGCCTCAAGTGGGCCCTTTCCTCTCTTGGCCCGCCAAGGGCTCTATAAGAGGGGAAGGGACCCCCCCACAAACCCTAGCCGTCATTTGAGAAAAAAGAAGGAATATCCTCTTCTCGAGTGGCTGCTCATGGAAAGCTAGGGAAGGAGTCCAACCGCCGACGCCGCCGCCGCCGCCGCCGCCACTCCTTGCCCTATCTCCGGGTTTGCTGAACGCCGCCGCCATCGCCGCCGCTCCAAGCCGCCATCGCTGCCGCCTCGAAGCTCCGCCACCGCCGCCGCCGCCGTCGCCGACCTCAGACGCCGCCGCCATCACCGCCCGAGCTGCCGCCATCGCCGCCGCGCAAGGCCGCCCAGTTCCCTATCCACGGACGCCGCCGCGAACCGCCGCCGCCGCGCACGGCGCCGCCGCCGGCAGCCGCCGCCTCCCGGCCTCGTCGTCCGCCTTCCCGCCGCCGTCGCACGCCCCGCACGCCCCTCCCTCGAACCAGGGACGCCGCCTCGAGCCGCCTTCCATCGCCGTGCGCCGCCCGTCCGCCTGCCGCCAACCCTAAGAACGAAACGTCGACTGGACGATTCCCGCTGAGCCGACTCAGCGGGAATCGCCCGCCCCACCCCACCGCGCCTCACTGAGCCGCCCGGGACCGGCCTGCTCGGACCGGGACCGGCCACGCTCGGGCCGGACCGGCCTGATTCCAAACGGACCGCCACGACCCCGGCCCGATCCCACGGGCCGGGTCGACCGCCCGAGCCCCAGCGCGACCCAGGGCTAGCCCGGCCAGGCCAGTCCCGTCCGGCCGAGCCCCAGCACGGCCCGTCGGCTCGAGCCAGAGCCCGAGCCAGTCAGGCCCAGGTCCCAGGCATGCCCGCCGGTCCCGAGCCCGCCCTGTCGGCCCGAGCACGGTCCCGGACCGATCCCGACCGCCCCAGAACCGGCCCAGCACGGTCCCGACCGGCCAAAATCGGCCCAAAACCGGTCCAAGCCGGCCCCGCGACGCCCGGGTCGACCACGATCGATCCAACCCGCCCGACTCGGCCCGGAGCCGCCTCCCGCCTTCGTGTTCGCTGCGCTCGTCAGAGCTCACCCGCGTCTCATCATCACTCCGCACCGCGTCGATCGCCCTCGCGTTCGGTCGCCGACTCGCCCGGTGTCCGACATCGCTGCCGCGCCCAGACGACTTCCCCTCGCCCCGAGCCGAGCCAGGGCTCGCGCCCGCGAGTTAGGGCATTCGTCCCCTTACTTTACTTTGAAGTCTATATTTCCTTCGAGTACTTCCCGCATTTGTCTCCACCGCCCTCGGACATAGTTAGCTCGAGTGACGTCGGGGGTTCGGGGATTGGGATCGTGGATCCGGTCGCCCGGGTTGACGATCGAGCTGCTCCCGACGACCCGAGGCTGCTCTCTCCCCGCATCGACGGATGCGGGAGGACTCCCGCTCCATCCTACTCGGCGTACCCCCGGGATCGCCGTGACTGACGCATCGAGTCGGTTGGGTGCTTTGTGGAGACCTTAGATATCACCACATCACTTAGAGCACGTAGATCAACCCATCCATAGTTTCCCCTTAGAGGACATTAGCGCCGGACCGATTCACCCCGTCGGTCCTGCATCATGAATAGATCATTATTGACTGTGAGATAAATGAGAATGCAATAGAGGGCTTCTAATTTTCTCTATGGGGCACAAGTTTTCATTTTAGTCAAAGGGCTATAGCTAGGCAAAGCCTTTTTAGACCCTTTTCATTTTAGTCAAGTTTGTATTATACAATCTATTTTACCGTCCAATTTAGATTTTATGTCTAAAATCATTTTTTGGTTAATCGCATGCATGTTGGGGGAACCTAGAAACATTATTTGATTCCCATTGGAATATTTTTTATGCTTAAATTAAAAAATTTGGTAGAGGTGGGAGAATTTAAGAGGCCACAAGAAACCAATGTAGTGGATATTTGATTCTGTTGATGGCCACATAAGAAATTAGTGTAGTATTAGAATAAGGGAGCATAAGAGTTTTGATATATGAAGGAGGGATGATGGATGGTGAAGTCTTTGGGGGTATGGTCTTAAAGGGAATATCCATGAAAAAAGGCCACCATGGAGTTGATGCAGGACACGGTGGTGAAAACCCTCGTGCCTGATCAATGGGACTGAGGTTGACCGGAGGTGGCCGGTCAACCCTAACCTATGGATAAACAAATCCTAGACCCTAAGTATGAGACCTCTAACCTAGACCTACGTGCAAGCAGGCGTGCCGGTCCGGGGAGTCGACTCCGGGTGACCCGGGGAAACTCTCGATGATGGATAGGGTGAGATCCTCTCGATCCACGTCCGGTGGCGTGGAAGTCGCTCGTCGTGGGGTAGCCAGGAGGCTGCAGCCCACGCTCGGTACCGGACCTGACGTACGCGTCAGAGATCTCGAACCTATAATCGTACTACCCTATCTACGTCGTCCGACGGCGGTGGAGACGAGTAAAGGAAATGCTTCGAGAAGTAATTAACTTGAAAGAGGGGTTGAAGCTAACCTGCGGGGCGCGAGCCCGGTCGGTCGGGGCGAGGGAGGTCGTCGAACGCGGCAGCAACGTCGGACGACGGGCGAGTCGGCGAAGGAACACGAGGGGCGATCGGCGCGGAGCGGGGCGAAGAGGGATCGCGACGGGTAGAACGGGCCGCGGCGTCGCGGGGGAGGTTGGAGGCGGCGTCAGATCCGGTCCGGAGCGATCTGGGCCGGTTCAATGGGCCTGGGGCCGGTCTGGACCGGCCTGAGGCTTCCTGGGCTGGACTGGGCCGGTTCAATGGGCCTGGGGCCGGTCTGGGCCGGCCTGAGGCTTCCTGGGCTGGACTGGGCCGGTCTGGGCCGGTCCAATCGGTCTGGACCGGGCCTGGCTGGCCGGTTGGTCCAGGCGGCCGGATTCGGTCGGAGCCGGCTCGGGTGGGTCGGCTTGGACTGGGTCCGGTTGGGCGCGATCTGGCCTGGCCTGGGCTGGTCCCGCCTGGGCGACCTGACCGGACCTGGTCGGCGCAGCCGGCTCGGGCTGGTCTGGCCGGTCCGGAGCGGTCCGGGTGAACCGGGCGGCGCAAGGGGGGTGGGACGATTCCCGCTGAGTCAACTCAGCGGGAATCGTTCAGTTGATTCCTCCCCCGTTTAGGGTTTGCTGTGGCGATTTCGGGCGGCGCGCGGCGGTTCCGGCGGAGATGCGGGCGATCCGGGCGGCGGACCGAGGTCTGGAGCCGAGGGAACCGTTCCCGGGGCGGCTTAGGGCAATGTGGTGACGGCGAGGACGCGTGAGGCGAACTGGACGGTGAGGGCGCCTGCAATCGGTGGAGCGTCGAAGATGACCGGTGGCGTTGGCGGCGATGTGCTGGCGAGGAGATGTCGCGGGACTCGGCGGCGGCAGGATGCGACGGTGGCGGACGAGATCTGATCGCGGAAGGAGGGCAATCCGTTGATGAAGAAGAAGGGAGGCGGCGGTTTTGGAGGGGAGGGGGCTTCACCGGAGATGGAGGAGGAGCTGGAGGAAAGGGGAGAGGGGAAATCGTGGAGGATACGGGGACGAAATCCGGGGGAAAACGGAGGCGGATCGGGGACGGTTGTTGGAGGGGATCGTCGGAGATGGAGGAGGAGGATGGGTGGAGGTCCGTGGAGGGGGTTGATCGGAGGGGATGGCGGTGCTGCGTTCCGGCGGCGGCGGCGGCGGTGGCGGCGGCCTGAGGCGGCGGCGACGGCGGCGGCGGCAACCGGAGGACAGCACGTTGGTAACTAGTGACCAAGGCAAGGGGAGGCGGCGGTCTCGGCGGCGGGCACGGCGGCGGCACGAAGAGGTGCGGCGGCGGTGGCGGCGGCGGAGGCGGCGGTTGGTCTCCTTCCTTGATCTTCCTTGAGCAGCCACTTGAGAGAGGAATACTCTTTTCTTCAAATGACGGCTAGGGATTGTGGGGGGGTCCCTTCCCCTCTTATAGAGCCCTTGTTGGGCCAAGAGAGGAAAGGGCCCACTTGAGGCCCACAACCCACACCCATACTCATAGAAATAGAATAAAAGGTTCACAAAGAAGAATGGGCTTCACAACTGGGATCCCGAAAAGGGAAGAACCCACCCGGAAGCCTAAAGGGAGAGAAGAAATAAACGAGGACCCGCTTAAACACGTGCGGGTCAAAAGATCCATAATAAAGAAATAAAGAAGTAAAGATAAGCGGATAGATCCGCGCGCGCAAAAGGGCTCCTCCGGCGCCGTGGTATCGTGTCTTGGTGGCGACGGGGGTCGTACGCCACCAGGAGTGCTTGGGACTTATAGATTCAGTGAAAGGTGAATCAAAGGAGATTAATAGGTTAGAAGAATTTTCAGAAGAAGAGGTACCTATCAAAGTATTTGGTAACATTAATAAGAACTATCAAAGTCGAGGAGACCCTTGTCAGGGAAATGTGCCCTAGAATTCAATCTTATGAAGCAAGGGAAGTTTCTTCGTCTATTAAAGTTATAAGATTAGGATAATATGATATTCTGATAAAAGAAAACATCTTGGAGATGTAAATTTTACTAAAGTAAAGCCAACACTTTTCATATCTTGAAGTTAGATTATTTCAAGCACAAGCTGGTAAATTTGGGTAGCAAAGACTTTACAAAAAAAAAATGGCACGCAAATCTTGAGAAAAGAGAGTCATCGCATGATGATTTCCTCTTCATCTGGATAAATATTCTAAGCCCTCTATTAGATCATGAAATCGACAAGCTCAGCGTCGACGCCTTCAGGGAATGGCTGCTTCGAGATTGGATTAACCGGCAGCGCCGCAGCAATCTCAAGCGCGGATCGCAGGTACTTGTGATACGGTGGAGCCGCCACTTCCGCGTGGCTTCTTCCGACTTTCAAGCAACGGACGGCACCGCCGAATAGCCCTTTCTCCCATCGCGCGACATCGTCGAACAGCCGCCTTGAAAGGACCCCACCGATGGCAGTATTATATCGTGGTCGCCGCTAAAGTCCCAAGCTCCAGTCTTCCAGTCAAATTTATACAGGGGAAGAAATTTATAGCCATGCTCCGCCACAAATTCGATGGCGTCCAACACAAAATCCATCTCCTCTGTCATCGTGTAGTAGGCGAAGCTTACCCTCGTGAATCCGGGTTTCAGACCCTCGAATCCCTGCATGGATAATGGAAGAGTGTTCAGTTAGGGAAAATTGAAGGGATAGAATGAGGGATTTATGTGCTTGCCTTCTCAATGGCTGCACGGTAAGCAAGTGAATGCTCTCGAGAAACGCCGAGGAGAAGATGGGTGTAGGGTCCCGCGCACGCACAGCCACCGCGAGCTTGGATTCCAAAGAGATCGTTCAGCAAACGGCTGGTGAAATGGCAGTGGAGGTGTTTTCCTTTAGAGCCGTTGACATCGGGGTAGACGATGAAGGAGAAAATCGGCTGGTTCTCTTGATTTTCCTCTCCCAAAATCCTAACTCGAGAAGTTACAGAAAGACGGGCGACTGCGTGCTGCCGAATCTCCAACTCGCGGCGTTGAATGAGTTCGTGGCCGACGTAGGACTTGACAGCGAACGCGAAGGCGGCACGGAGCTTCTGCACTATCGGCGGGGTGCCCGCGTCTTCTCTCTCCTCTAAATGCTCACTGTACAACGTTTCCTGATACATGCAAAAGGAGAGAGAAAGTCAAATAAAGTCAAACACCGACTCTTTACAGATATTTATTTACCGACTTCATTTTCATGTTGACCAAATAAAGTTTTTCTATTCAACAAACATTTTGCCTAGAAATGGGGTGGCGGATCAAATCGGAATCGAAGATCTGATGTAAGATCAGTTTGATTGAATTGACCGGCTTTTTCTGAAAGCTCGACGATCCTGTCAGAGATCGAATCGACCTGCTTGATTCGAAGAGTGTTTTGTGATTTTTGTCCCTCGACTAGGGTAAAATGATTCCACCATGCTTGTCATAATCATGATCATATGATTTGATCAATGCCTATCGATCCGATCATGTAGATGATCATTGATCAGATAGGTGATGATTGATCAATGATCGTCGATGTGATCGTTGATCTGATCGATGATCTTTTCCCCCTCAAAAATTGACAAAAAAAGTAAAATTTGGAGATTAAAACTTGGGAAAATGACTAAAATGCCCCCAAAATTTGGTCGCCAGTCAGATCTTTATTTGAGGGAGTGATCGTTGACCCGATGGCAGATTTGATCACTCCCTCGATCGATCATCTGCTCTTGACCATCGGTCGATCAGGGCATTCGAGCACTTTGATCAGATCCGACCGACCGAATAAAGAAAATGAGAAAGATTTTGTTCGTCTTGTACCTCTTCGTCATCGCCGTTTACGTAGAGAACAGTGCCGCCTCCACTGGTGGACGGCGGTCCGCCGTTCAGTAGATACAGAGACTCATTCATCAAGAGGATTCCTGGACTACCAGGGCCGCCAAGAAATTTGTGGGTGCTGACAAAAATGGCGTCGTAGCCGTCCTCTTGGCCTCTCATCATGTCGATATCCGCATACGGTCCACTGATACGGGATACAAGAATTCTGTCAGTACAAGGGCATAATATAAAAAAACTGTGGATTTCTGTTTGGTTTTTCACCTGCATGCAAAGTCAAAGCAGGCGTAGGCGCCATGGCGGTGAAGCAGGCTTGCAACCTTGCGAGTGTCGGTATGGACCCCAGTGACGTTGCTGCATGCAGAGAAGGACCCGAGCTTGGGGCGGCCAGCGAATGCTGGGGATTTGAGCAACGCCTCAAGGGCAAGAAGGTTGAACTTGCCGTTGTCATCGAGACCGATTTCGTGGACCTCAGCCAGGCTCTGTCGCCACGAGAGGAGGTTCGAGTGGTGCTCGTAGGGGCCGAGGAAGACGACCCACCGCTCACTGGGAAGAAGGGAGTCGAGAAGGCGGCCGCGCTGCGACGGAGGAACGGCGATGCCCATTACTTCCTGCAGCCGCTTAATGGCCGCGGTGCTGCCCGAACCGCAAAACAGGAGGGCGTCGTTTGGACCGGCTTTAGTGCAGGTCTTGATGTAATTGGTCGACTGCTTCACCATATCGGTCATATGCAGCCCCAAATAGTTGTCCACCGTGTGGGTGTTACCTGGTGGATTTTATGAACCCACCCGTTTGCCATATTAAAATAAGAAGATGAAGAAGAAGAAGAAGAAAGAACAATAAACCCCATGAATAAGCGGAAGAATACCTATGCAGCAGAAGAAGAAGGTGAAAACCGAAGAAGAAGAATAAGATCCATAGAAAAGGAGAAAGAATCATTCATGAAGAAGAAGAAAACCGATGGAGAAGAAAGAGAAAAAAGCCGATGAAAAAAAGAAGATCCAAGGACAGGAAGAACAAGAAAACCTCGTGGAGAAGAAGAAGAAGAATAATCCTTCAAGAAGAACCATAGCAGAAGAGAAGAAGGAGAAGACGACGAACCATAGAAAGGGAGGACGTCCTTCACGAGATACTCTTCAATAAACCGTAAGAACCTGCCGGACGCCGTATGATCGCAGTAGGTGATTCGGCGGTGGCCGAACGGAGATACCAGCTCCGCGTCTGCGCCAATTATCTGGGAAGCCAACCACCTGAGCTTGTGTTCGTCATCATGATCGTGTTTCACACCCAAGAGGTCAACCTCGACAAGATCCCTTAGCTTTTTTCTCAATGGGCATGATGCAATCCTCGCTTCTTCAATCCCGAAATCGCCGGCCGATGGATGAATGGTGGCCACCATGGTTTAGAGAAGCTTTGGAGATGAGAAACTCGGGGAGAAGTAGGAAGAGGCTCCCGATGTAGTTGAAAGAACAGGAGAAGACTTCTGTTATTGATAACCGAAGATTGAAAGATGGAGAGATTGATAGAGAGATAGAGAAGCTTTCTATATGTTATTAATTTCTGTTACACGATTAGGGATTTATAGAAGATACAAGAGAGAGAGAAGAAGACGACCGTTTGAGCATTAGACGGCAATATGATCGTTACGGTTTTCCGAAGAACTCCGATTGGTCCACGTCAGTGCGATGTGTTGGCGGTCGTTACGCGAGTTACTTAACTTCCGCGAACCGGGTTTTCGGGTGGACCGGTTCGCGATTTGGACCGGGTGAGCGATATGCTTTGACATTCCCCCGCAAGTCCGAGATGGGAAGAAGATGAAGCTTGGACTTGAGAAGGAGAAAGCGATGCTTGGGAAGCGCTTTGGTCAAAATGTCAGCCGTCTGGTCCTTGGTAGCCAGATAGCCGATGAGAAGGTTCTTCTGCTTGACTTGTTCCCGGACAAAATGGTAGTCAATTTCGATATGTTTTGTCCGGGCGTGAAAGACCGGATTGGCGGCAAGGTACGTAGCACCAATGTTATCACACCAAAGGATAGGCGAGCGTTTTAGAGGAATCCGAAGTTCTTGGAGCAAAGATTTAATTCAAATAAATTCTGCAGTGGCATCTGCCACTGCTTTGTATTCAGCCTCCGTACTTGAGCGCGCCACTGTCCTCTGCTTTTGACATCGCCAGGAGATTAAATTCTTTCCAAGATAAACGAGATAACCGCTGGTAGACCGACGATCAGTGGAGCAGCTTGCCCAATCTGCATCACTAAAAAGTTCTAAAGAAATATCTGAGTTACAAGAATAGAAAAGACCATACGAAATCGTATGTTTTAAATAACGAAGCAAGTGTTTTACATTTGTCCAATCAGAGCTCATGGGAGAGTGCATTACCCGACACGCTTTGTTAGCGAGAACGAGATGTCCGGTCTAGTAATGGTAAGGCATTGGAGTGCCCCAGACAATACTTCGATAAAGAGTAGGGTCATGAAATTTTGTGGAGTCGGTGAATTTAGAAAATGAACACGGATTTGATGTACGTTTAGCCTTGTCCATATGGGCTTTCCGAAGAATAGAAAAGGATATATTTGGACTGAGAGAGAAAGTATCCATTCGGAGTAGGGATAAGTTCAATTCCAAGAAAGAAATTGAGCTGAACCTAAATCACGCATGGAGAATGTTGAGCTGAGGGAATCAATAAGTCTTTGAATTCCAGCAGAGTCCGGGCTTATAAGCAAAAATATCATCAACATAAATTAAGAGGAAAAATAGGAATTTGGTTAGAATATTGAAAGAATAGTGATGTGTCGGTTTTGGAGGCTGAAAACCCCGGAGAGAGTAGATAATTAGACAGGTTTTAAAAAAACCATGCCCGAGGTGCTTGTTTAAGTCCATATAAGGACTTCTTCAATTGACATACGTGATGAGGAAGGTTTGTATTCTCAAACCCTGGTGGCTGTTCCATAAAGATTAGTTCTTGTAAATCTCCATGTAAGAAGGCATTTGAAACATCTAGTTGGTGAATGAACCATTTTTGACTGATAGCTAAAGAAAGTAAAAATACGAACCGTGGTAATTTTAATGATTGGACTAAAAGTCTCATCGTAATCAAACCCATCTTCCTGTTTGAAACCTTTAGCTACCAACCGAGCTTTGTAGCGTTCAATGGATCCATCAGCTTTATGTTTTAATTTAAAAACCCACTTACAATTGATGACGTTCATGAATGATGATCGGGGAACTAAGTCCCATGTCTGATTACGTTGAAGAGCTTTGAATTCTGTCTTCATCGCTTGTAGCCGGTGAGAGTCTTTGATGGCATGTGAGAAGGATAGTGGTTCCACGGTGAGTGTTGATGTTAGTGAGAAGGCACTCGGGCGAGAGGATGGCGTGTGGCTGGCTGAGTTTGAGAGTAAATCTCGGTGAGAGATTTGGTTTTTAAAAGGAGGGTACTACTAGGTGAAGGAAGATCCGATGATGGCTGTGCTATACTAGCTTCATCGAGTCGGTGATCTCGGGAGAGGAAGTGATTGGGGCTGAATTAGAAGAATCGGTTGTCGAGGAAGGCACGGTGATGGAAAGATCTTACATGCTCGGGCACAATAGTTAAAGGTTCATGATTATGAGATATTATAATGCTAGGAGAATGTGGTGAAGTCGTTGGTGAAGATCCGAGGAATTCTGAAGATTCATTGTGAGAAGGAGTGAAAGTAGGAGAATACGGATAGATAGACTCTTCAAATATCACATTTCTAGAGATGTAGAGTCTATTAGTAGATAGAGATAAACATCGATATCCTATATGAAAGCTACTATACCCGAGGAAGATACATTGTTCTGATCTTGTGGATAGCTTATGAGGTGAGTAAGGTGCTGAGATAAGGATAGCAAAGGCAGCCAAAAAGTCCTCAATAGGGTGTAATCGGGTTTGACATTGAAGAGTACTTCATATGGTGACTTATGTTGCAGAATTGGTGTGGTCATCCGGTTGATGAGGAAGGTGGAGGTAGAGGCGCCTCATCCCAAAATTTTTCGGAGTAGAGGCGTTTTTTTAAGTAAGGCTAATGCGGTTTCTATTAAGTGCACTGTGTTTTCTTTCAGCAGTCCCATTACATTCGGGTGTATAAGGGACGGGGAGATTCTATGATGAATTCCATGTTCCTTTAAATAAGAGGTTAGGGCCTGAAATTCTCCCCCCCCAATCGGACTGGAGGGAGAGAATGTTGGTTGAAAACTGTTTTTTTCGGCCTTAGTTCGAAATTCGATGAAAAGTAGATAACACATCACTTTTTTTCTCCGTGAGAGGAATAAGCCATGTGTATTTTGAAAAATCATCTATAAAGACCACATAATAAGAGAAGCCAAAATGAGAGAGTAGGTGCTGGACCCCACACATCTGAGTGAATTAATTCAAGAGGCTTGGTGGATTTGTGAACTGAAATGCTAAAGGGGAGTTTATGAGATTTTGAAGATTGACAGGCATCACAGTGATAATGTTTCAGTTTATGTGTAGTTGGAAGGCCAAATTTATTCAAAATGTTTTGTAATACCCGAAAATGAGGGTGGCCAAGCCGATGATGCCATGTTGCAGGGGATGCCTTTTCTCCTAGATATGACGAGCAATTTCGAAGGAAGTGAAGAAGGTAAAGGCCATCCTTATGCTCCCCTTTCATTAACGGTTGTTGAGTCTGTATATCCTTCACCACACAAAAGTTAGGATGAAACTCCACATAAACATTGTTATCTGAAGTGAATTTATGAATAGATAGTAAGTTTTTAGTTATTGCAGGAACATGAAGAATATCGTTTAGTTTAAACTGGGATCTATTTGACTGAAGTAATGATGAACCAGTAGACGAGATGTGCAAACCTTGTCCATTACCAACATATAGCTGATCGGGTCCGGTGTAGATGACTGGAGCTTGAATATTATGAGGATTATGAGTGACATGATGGGTGGAGCAGCTATGCGGATACCAAGTATTTGAATTTCCTTGGGAAGGACCTGTGTTTGTGAGATTAGCTTGTGGATTTATGTTTCTTGATTGTTGTCCAAGCACAAACTCTTTGTAATTTGGTTGCTGAAAGTCCTTGTTGAATCTTTCATAGCAGTTGAATACCACTGTGCACATGCGAAACGAGTTGGCAACGAGGGACAGTTTTTACGTCCACGACCTCTGCCCCGATTGTTTCTCCCTCCTCGAGTACTCCTTTGATCCTGGTTATTTACCTGAGTAAAGTTGGCAGATGGAGGGAACTCACCTGCATTGTGGTCTGTGTTTTGTCGTGCAAGATGTGAGTCAAAAGTGACAAGGTTTGCCACGACATCATCAAAAGTCAAGGTATGTAGAAGTTGGCTTGTGGATGCATAAAATGCATTATACTGATGATCTAATCCTCTTAGCAGTGAAAAGGAGAGATCATTTGTACTAATGTTGCTGCCATTGGCCTTGAGTTCATCTCCAAGAGTTCTGACAGTTTGTACATATGTGTCAACTGTCATGGCATTTTCCCGCAAATTGTGCAATTTTGTTTGAAGTTCCATGATTCTTGCTTGCAATTTCCCTGCAAAATTTCAAATAATTGCACTCCACGCATCTTTTGCAATCTCTTTTCCAACCACAATTGGCATAGTGGACTCTGTCAGTGATGAATTTATGATAGCCAGCACCACCTTGTCAGTTTTGAACCAAACTTTATAAGCTGGATTTGTAATACTCTGTCCTTCTTGATTTAAAATGGACATTTCTGGAGGATCTTGATCTATATGATCCATTACATCATAGGCGGCAAGAACAGGCAAGATCTGTGTGCGCCATAAAAGGAAATTGTCTCTAGTAAGTTTAAGGGAGACAGTCAAACCTGAGGGATTGATCCCGGTCGTAACAATTTGCTGCGGACATATCATGTCGATAGGCAGCTTTTCGACCTGTTCCCCCATTGCTTGATAATTGCTGTGTAGCTCAGTGGCTCTGATACCATGAAAGAACAGGAGAAGACTTCTGTTCTTGATAACCGAAGATTGAAAAGATGGAGAGATTGATAGAGAGATAGAGAAGCTTTCTATATGTTATTAATTTCTGTTACACGATTAGGGATTTATAGAAGATACAAGAGAGAGAGAAGAAGACGACCGTTTGAGCATTAGACGGCAATATGATCGTTACGGTTTTCCTAAGAACTCCGATTGGTCCACGTCAGTGCGATGTGTTGGCGGTCGTTACGCGAGTTACTAACTTCCGCGAACCGGGTTGTCGGGTGGACCGGTTCGCGATTTGGACCGGGTGAGCGATATGCTTTGACAGTAGTGATATTATTGCAGGGGAATAACTGCTTTATAGAGTTGTTTGGCCAAGTGAACTCAAGAACGGATGTACTTTGTCCTGTTCAGCGGTCAAATTTTGTGGTCTGGGAGGTCCGCGACGTCATATTCAATTCAGACTCCAGTCTGGGGAGCAAGGAAATGTGAAATGGCTATAGATAGTGATCTTCAACCGACCACAATCAGCCGCCGGCGGCTGGCGGCTTGCACCAAAAAAAGACACTAGCGGCGGCGGCTTTCACCAAAACAAGACACTGGCGGCGGTGGCTTCCTGGAGTCTGCATTCAAGGCGACCTGTGAAAAAAAGTGGGTGATTGGGGACCTCTGTAGCCGTACCGCATCGATAGCAGCTTTAGGGGAGGATGGAGATGATAAGTGATGATGTGGAGCAGCGAGAGTTGTTGATTTACAAAAAAGTCGACGCCTCAATCGATCAAATTGATCTGTGCACCGTCGATGTCGTCGACATAGCCTTGTTTCTCTCTCATTGTGAAGCATCTTGATGAGGTGCCGTAGTGTCGCGAGAGAGAGAGGTGCTGCATCGTCGTGAGGAGAAGGAGAAGGAGAAGGAGACGGGGTAGAGAAGGAGGTGCCGTATCTTTCTGCCGCTTGTTCAGTTGTAAGTCAGCGACTGTTTCTTCGGGCTGATGACGATCACACAATCCACCGACACCTGTGCAGATCAATCCAGTCGTCAATCCAGTTGTCAATCCAGTTGGCAATCCAGGTGTCAGTTGTCAATCCAGCCAAGCTTGGATGGAGAGTTTTTTTCCTGCAATCCTCTTCCAATAAGAAATCTAAGAAAATGGAAGGAACCACATCGTCTCGTCCATTTGAAAAATAAGCTCTTAGTTTGACTTTTCCCATGATTTTTAGAAGGCTTGGATGGAGGAACCGGACCACGTGGCTTCCTCCCAATTCGAAAAATCACAAGCTCGGATGGCATCAATTTTGGCAGCTGCCATTCTCCTAGAGGATTAGGTATCTATGTGGAAAGAATTTTTCCTTCTTTGTGGAATTTCTCCCCGCGTTCAGCTACCAGCACAGATCCTTGAGCAGAAAAAGGAAGGTCCCGAGTGTTGAAATTGCAGTCTCATTGAATCTATATTGTGTTCTTCGGCTTCCATTCAGAGGAAGCGGATGTACTGCTGTCATGTAAAAACTCTTTTCCTCTGCTTTCCAGGATCGCTGGAGAACCCTACCTTTTACTGCACCATCTACAGTTCAAAAAAAGATTTTATAGATAAAGAAGAAAATGATGATGTGGAAAACAAGACAGGGCTTTTGTACAATTACACCCTACAATAATCAAATAAATATCATAATCAGAATTCATGAAATTTGATTTTCACAAATTTGGGATACCAGATTCTCAGGTATCAATTTTGTGATACCAGATTCATGAAATTTGTGAAATTAAGTTTCTAGTAGCATGAAATTTTCACAAATTTGTGATAAGACAATCATGATCCTAGATTCTGCACCAAGTTTAACAAAAACTTAACAGTTCTGAATTGTTGCATCCAACATTATCATCTGTATGATCCCACACATCTTTGAATGATGATCAACATACAGCAATCCACAAGGTTCCTGGTCTCTCTCTCTCTTTATCTATTTATCTATCTGTCTACATATCTCCCTCTCTATCTACTTATCTAGATATCATCCTTCTATTTTCCGGGTCATTCTGTCTCTATCTGAATGCACATAACCCATTCATCTTTCTAAACACCAACTCTTGCAACCTTGAGCAGATACAATGTGACAAGTATTATTCTCTAATCCTTAGAATGCCCGGAACAGGTAAAACTTCAACTATGGTGCATGTTCTGAAATCATTGTTGATTGGAGGTCGAAAATTCAAGTATTGTATGCGTCATTAGTCCGATTCTTTGTGTTGAGTTCATACACAAACTCTGCAGTTGATAATCTTCTTGTCAAGCTCAAGGCACAGGTCCTTCTTGCTCCAATATGTGTCTAATGAAATTTTAATTAAGGTGCTATATTTGAATACCCACGACTCATTTCCAATGGAAAAGCTTTACAGATTCATAATCATGAATTATAAGTGATGAGGATGGATCAAGCTCATCATTTACATGCAAAACTACATTTACTTCCTTATTAATTAAACTCTTCAATGAGAATACAACATAAATCATCACATATCCTATGCATGTATGGACATTGGCATGGGTAGAGACACCCCATGATCTACATATAAATTTATGAACCACATATACATATTTATAAACATAATTATGTCCAATGTATATAGTTATCTATTAAATGGAATCTATGAAATAATCTTTAATATCTTCTTGCATACATATATATTCATGAACAAAGAATGCATAAATATTCATACCATAAAAACCACATCAATTGCACATGCATGAACTTATCTATCTATACCTCATTCTTAATTATATCCATCTTATACAGCTTATGATATATTGATCTATACATAGATCCCTATCAGGATTGTTGGCATCATAAAACATTTATTAACCAATTGAGGATTATGCATAATTGCATTTTTAATGTAAACTTTGTCTAACATATTTAAAATGAATTAATTTTAATTACCTCAATTAAATAAAGTAAGAAAGAGGAAAATAATGTGTTTTTGTTTATACTACCTCAATGGGATAAGGAACGAAGATTTAGAAAGTAAGAAGAGTGTGTCATCATCCCTCATGAAAGTATATTATTACTCTTTATTAGGGTCGGCTGATTGAAGTTTCTTTTATTTTATTAAATCGTAATGTAATAAACAGATCTATGCATCCAAATAAATATTTATAATTCAATTTTTTACTTTTTAAGCGACGCATAGAAATATTGATCAACGTTTTTCAGCGTTATGGATTTTGCCAGTTCTACATCAACTTGATCAATTTCGACCCATTTGTCCAATCATGAGTAATTAAGTGTTAATTGATATTTATCGGAAAGTCAATCGAAATATTGTTGTTGCAAAAGAAGTCAACATTGTTCCCTGGATGTCTAATCCATGAAAGAAATCGATTACCAAATTCGGAAAAAGTACACGAGAATTTACTTTAATCTCCTTCGTAATCAATCTCTTAAATTTTCACTTAAATAGAAGAACAAAGCAATTATATCAAGATCACTCAGAACTGGATTCATGGTGTCTTTCACTGCAGCCGAAATCTGAGGGCAAGATCCAATAATCAAGAATCAGACTTACCTTTCTGATGATCAGATCAGATATCTCCTCGGACCTGTGGGATGAACTAGAGAGCATTGCGCGTAAGTTATAGAGAAAAATTTGGAGATTGGAGGAGATTATTCGTCCATAGGGCACTCATGAATGCCTAAAAAAAAGTAAATTTATACCTGCTGGGAAATGATTGTACAAAGTCTTTAGAGACCGACCCGTCTGAAATCCCATAATGGTTCCCTCCAGTGCTGGAATCTACTACTTCCCTCTTGACTGTAGATAAAACCATGAAAGAAACCTTGTTGGTGGTAGCTATGCAATCGCTCAGGTGCGTCGCTTAGATAAAGAGAGACTGAGAGGGTGAAAGTCTAAGGGATAATAAGAGGGATGGGAGGCTTACAAGGGTGAGAGACTTAGAGAAAGAAAGCGACTTTGCTCAGAATGAGGAAGAGGAAGTCTAGGAGAGAGACAAAGAGAGAGACAGCGGTCAGAATGAGAAGAGGGAGGTCTAGGGGAGAGAGAGACACTGTGGTCGGACTGAGAAAGGAGGAGGCTGAGAGGGGGAGAGAGTGGAAGAGACTGGTTAGAATGAGAAAGGAGGTTGAGAGGGAGAGAGCGAGAGAAAGAGAGAGATCACCTGAACGATAGTGAGAAAGAGGGAAACGTACAGTGGTCTCAATGAGACTGTAATTTGTGAGGAGGAATTTTCTTACAAAGTTGGGTGGACCATCAAGATTACGTCAAACACATATTTTACAAGGATACTGAGCGCACACGTGGACCAATCAGAGCGGATAATGTTTCCACGTCAGTATCAGTTAAATAGAAAGAGTGGCACGACCTTTAGGGTAAACATCAAATAGTGGCATGACCTTTTTCAAGGCACCACCTCAGCATTCCCGCTGAGGTGGCATTTTTTATTCTTCCGTCCCAGGGTGCCACATGGCTGACACGTCATTATTCTCTCTCTCTCTCTCTTCATCTCACGCGGTCCTCCTTCCTCTCTCATCATTCTCTCTCTCTCTCTCTCTCGTCATTCGCTCGCATTAAAAATCTCAGCGACTCGTATATTCGGCAACGAGCTGCCCATCGTGGGTCCGATTCAGTTCGCATTTATCAGCCTCGCCAACAGTAAATACGTGCTTTTGTTTCCTCTTCCTGGCATATGCTTCTACCGGCTCATCGTTCTCCAGCGGCCCAGCCTAGAGAGAGAGAGAGAGAGAGAGGGCTGCCACCGCTTTCATCACCGGGGGGTGGTCAGTCCAGAGATTGCCATCAGTCCCAACCAATTAATTTGGCTTGAAGCGCGGCCACGACGTCGACATTGTACCAGATTTTCCCGATAGGTAACAGGATCTACCCTAAAGTAGAGAGGGGGAAAACTTTCTCCAAGATTCGAAAAGAAAGAAGATTACTGCAGAGCTTGTAAAGACGACGAGAGAAAATGGTTTCGTTACCTAAACAACCGCTCAAATCGACGGCTCTCTGGTTTATCTAACGCCGCTCCAAAGTGAAGAAGACGACCCCGACCCAAAACCAGAAAACTGGCTCAGAATTTTCTTCTTCTTCCTGTCTTCAGCGATTGAAAAACCCTACTACCGCCATCACAGAACACAGGTGTTTGTGGAAGAATTCTCGTAGCTTAGCGAAGTTGTTTTATCATCCTTGTCAACGAGCTCGAGCCTGGCATTCTGTTCGGGCCAAACTTCGAAAAGCATCTTCACCACTCTGCGCATGGAAGGGCGATTCATGGGCAGATTGCTGGTGCAGAGCAAGGCGATGTTGAGAACCCTTAATATCTCCTCTTTAAAGCAAGAATCGAGCTTCGGGTCAAGAACATGGTCCACTCCCTTCGTCTCCAAAGCACTGCAAACCCACTTCACCAAATCTTTTTCTCCGTATTCCGGATCCACCGCAGGCTTCCCCGTAACCAGCTCCAACTGCACTACTCCGAAGCTATACGTATCGCTCTTCTCGTTAACCCGAAGAGTATACGCGTACTCTGCAAAAAAATGAAAGAGTAAATGAAATGAGCTCGTGAAACAGAGTAATACGATAAACTAATTAATTAATTACCGGGAGCAATGTATCCGCAAGAACCGGCGACGATAGACATGGATTTGACTCCTTTCTCCAAAGGCTCCACCGTCTTGGCAACCCCAAAATCCGCCATCTTAGCGCCCAAGTCCGCGTCCAAGAGTATGTTGTTCGATTTCACGTCTCGGCGGACGATAGGGGGAACACAGTCGTGGTGTAGGTAGGAGAGACCTTCTGCCGCGTCCATGGCGATCTTGTACCTCGCCGGCCAGTTCAAAGATTCCGATTTCGGACCGTGCAGAAGGTCTCCCAAACTCCCGTTTTGCATGTACTCGTACACCAGAAGCCGCGAATCTTTGTACGTGCAGCTACACCAACGCTTCACGATGTTCTTGTGCCTGATCTTCCCGAGAGTAGAGATTTCCGCCTCGAAGGAATCCCCGTTGGCAGGATTTTGACCGTTGCACCAGAGCTTCTTCACTGCCACAGTCTCTCCGTTGCTTAATGCAGCTTTGTATACTTTTCCGGAAGCTCCTGATCCGATAAGGTTATCCTCGTCTAGACAGTAGAGTATTTCGTCCTCTCCGAATCCCACCTTGTGGAAAGAAGTGAGCGTCATTCTGGCTTTCTCGGTTTCCTCTTCCGTCCGCCTGATCTTCTTGCATCTGTAATAAAACCATACTACGCCGACGAAAAGAACAAGTCCCGCGAGCACGAAGATCGCGCGAAGAACCCAGAGAAAGATCTGATTCCTGCTGGATCTTCTCCGAGAAGGACATAGCCCAGGTAGGTTCCCACAGAGACCAGGATTGCCTATGAAGCTCGTCTTGAACGCTTCGTTGGCGAAGAAAGGCGGAAGATCGCCGTACAGAAGATTGTTCGAGAGGTTGAACTTGTTAAGCTTCAGATTTTGAAGTTCGGGGGGAACAGGGCCGCTGAAGCGGTTATTTGATAGATCGAGATAGTTGAGAACTGGAAGCGAGCCGAGCTCGGATGGAATCTCGCCGGTGAACTCGTTTCCGGCGAGATTGAGCTCAGTAAGCCCTACCCACGCTTGAATTCCCGCCGGAAACTTGCCGGTGAGAGAGAGAGAGAGAGAGAATAATGACGTGTCAGCCAGGTGGTACCCGTATCTGAGCCTTGAAAAAGGTCATGCCACTATGTGATGTTTACCCTAAAGGTCGTGCCACTATTTGATGTTTACCCGAAATAGAAACGTCTCCAGGGAACAGTAGCCTTGTCTGCTTAATGTTCGACGATTTGCCTAAAGACACGAAGGTGGTTAAGCGAACGGCTAGAAATCCCAGCTATCTTCAGAAATTCGATAAAGCGCGACCGCCTAATCCTTGTAAACATCAAGAAAGCATTCGTAATCAGTTCTTTCTTCTTTCTAAAGGCTTCTTCTCTTTCCCTTTTTATCTATCTTTCCCGTCTGGATTCTATTTTTTCTCATGGATCGCATATTAACACGCGCAATCTCTTTGGTTACACCCTAATTTCGCCAAGCGAAAGAAGAATCTTACAAAAATATAAGGGATGAAGACTTTGAACATTTCAGTCCTCATTTTAAACCATGAAAGTGAGAAGCTCTGGGTCGACATCTGGCGGCAGCGACCGCTTTTGAGCTGGGAAATCTTGCAACGCTTCTGCAATTTTCCGCGCCTCGCGCAGATAGTTGGCGAACATAAATTTATCTGTGTTCGCCAATGATAGAATTCCGCAACTATCAAATACTGAGATGCCTTCGTAGAATCGTTTGATAGCTGCTCCTACCATGGCTCGACAGTGTTCAAGAGGTTGAATCAATGGCCTGACGGACCGCCCTAATGCGCCATGATCATGGATGTAATCCCAAGTTCCAGTCCTCCAGTCAAAGTGGTAGAGAGGGAGAAACCGGTGGCCCATCTCTGCCACAAAGTCCAAGGCGTGTAGAACAAATTCCATTTCCATATATGTTGTGTAGTAAGCGAAGCTTATTCTCGTGAAGCCTGGCCTCAGTCCCTCGTAGCCCTGCAAAAATCAGAAGAAGCCATTTCAGTTAATTTTTTGGACTTAGGGTTCTTACCGTTTTAGGATCCCCACAACTTGCCTTCTCGATAGCAGCACGAATGGATTTTTGTTGTTTTCCAGATATACCGAGCACGCGGTGAGCATAAGGGCCTGCGCATGAGCAACCACCACGTGATTGAATACCGAAGAGGTCGTTGAGCAAGCGGCTGGTGAAATGACAGTGAAGGTGTTTTCCATCGATGTCACCAACAGCCGGGTAGATAAGAAAGGAGAAGATTGGCTGGTTATCATCATTCTTCTCTCCAAGAACCCTAATTCTCGGATTTGACGTTAGGTTAGAACTAGCGCGCTTCCACATCTGAGCTTCTTTCTGTCGAATCAGATCATGGCTGGCGTAGGATTTGACGGCAAAGGCAAGGGCAGCGCGAAGCTTTTGCACTATTGGAGGTGTGCCAGCATCTTCCCTCTCCTCCACGTGCTCGTTGTACAGAACATCCTGGTTTCAGAGAAAAAGTAAGCTCTCATGTTCAATGAAAGTGAGGTCGGGATGGTGAAGCTACTTGTTCATCGTAGCCGCCGACGTAGAGAACTGTGCCGCCACCGCTAGTTGACGGAGCCCCGCCCTTCAGGCTATAAAGGGCATCTCTAATGAGGAGGATTCCGGGACTGCCTGGTCCGCCGAGGAACTTGTGAGTGCTCAGAAAGACGGCGTCGTAGCCGTCTTCCTCCCCTGTTCTCATATCGATATCCTCGTATGGCCCACTGATTAAGAAAAGGGGTAATAGTCTAGAAACCCCCAATGTTTGGGGTTTGTCCTCTTTTCACCCCCAAGTTTGGAAACAGCCGCCTCCACCCCAATGTTTGACAATTGTCCTCTTTTCACCCCGACTCTTCTATCGTGCAGAGATGGCAGCGACGTGGACGCCACGGCAGCAGCTGACCGGACGCGGAAGCCACGTCGCTGCCATGTCACCACAGGGCAAAACAAAGACTTTTCTTCGTGACTGCTTCGCTAACGCTAAAAGGAGAATGCCACAGTCATCTTCCCCCTACAGTAGATTACTTCCTATTCCTTGAACTCTACAGTAGGAGAGTGTCAGCGGAGGGGAGCGGCGGCGAGAGGGAGCGGTGGCCAAGAGGAAACCGGCGGCGAGAGGGAGGGACGAGTGAGATAAAGAAGTATCAGGAAAAGAATATCGAATATGAGGAATAGAGTGAGAGGGAGAGCGAGAAGAGGGAGGGACGGCCATGGATGACATGGCGGCTATGCACTTCGCCGCCCAGAAGGGCCACCTCAAAGTCGTGCGGCCAACCGCAAAGGTTGGACGGCTCTGCACTATGCCGTGGCGTCCACGTCGCTGCCATCTCTGCACGATAGAAGAGTCGGGGTGAAAAGAGGACAATTGTCAAACATTGGGGTGGAGGCGGCTGTTTCCAAACTTGGGGGTGAAAAGAGGACAAACCCCAAACATTGGGGGTTTCTAGACTATTACCCCTTAAGAAAAAGTAGAGAGTTGTTGACTGTTGGCCGTGTAGACGGGAATAGTGGGCAGGGTTTCGCTTTGCTTTAATACCTGCATGCAAAGTCAAAGCACGCGTATGCGCCATAGCGATGGAGAAGGGTTGCGACGGCACGTGTGTCGGTGCGGACGCCAGTAATGTTGCTGCAGGCGGAGAAGGATCCGAGCTTGGGCCGGGATGAAATATCAGGGGACTGAAGTGCTGCTTCGAGAGCACAGAGATCAAGTTTTCCAGAGTCGTCGAGCCCGATGACTACTACCTCAGCGACTGTCTGCTTCCATGAGAGCAAGTTCGAGTGGTGCTCATATGGGCCGAGGAAGATGACCCATCTTTCATCAGCAGCGATAGATTCCAGCAGGCGATGGCGTAGAGGCGGAGAAGCAGAGATTCCCATTACCTCTTGCAGCCGCTTGATCGCTCCGGTTGTTCCAGAGCCGCAGAAGAGAAGGGAAACGTTTGAGCCCGCACCTACACAATGCTTGATGTACTTGTTGGCCTCCTTCACTAGCTCGCTCGTGTGCACTCCCACATAGCTGTCATCTGTGTGGGTATTCCCTGGAAGAATCGATTGTATTAATTATTTACAGAATCCAAGATTACCGAGATATAAAAATTTAGAAGGACAGCAATAAAAACGAGAAGAATCCGTGAGGAAGAAGAAGAAGAAGAAGAAGAAGAAGGGTAAAAAAGGAGAGAATGATTCGAGAACAGAAAGAAGAAGAAGATGGGACCAACCATAGAACGGAAGTACTTGTGTTGCCAGATACTCTTCGATAAACCACAGGCATCTGCCGGAAGCGGTGTGGTCGCAGTACGTTATTCGCCGGCTCCCAAAGGGCGTGACCAGCTCCGAGTCCGCACCGATGACCTCGGAAGCCAGCCACCCTAGCCTGCTCCCATACTCCCGATTCCACCAGCTCAGCTTCGTTTCGCCCCCGCAAGCTCGCGATGCAACAATCTCGTCAAAGTCAACAGTCTTTTTACCCAGCGGAGAGACATATTGATCGACATATCTCTCAGTCGGATAAATTGCAGGCGCCATGGGAACCACCGGCTCCTGCCGAATATCCATTTTCGGGGAAGCTCGGTTATCAGGACGATGAATGATGCGGCCGGTTTTAGGCGCCGAACTGTTTATAGAGAGATTCTTTGGTCGTACGAGTCATAACCAGTGCAGGCACCATCTGAAAAGTCGGTCTCAGGCTTATTGCGTCTCCATCAAGGAACAACTACCTCCACAAAGATCTAGGTCGACGTCTATGGCGCGAAATTTCCATGGGTCGTTACCGCAGAATTCTCATGATTCGGTAATTATTTTGAAGTTATTATAATCAGCACCGAATAACTGCCCTCATATATTATTTTTTGAATCGGTCTGCTAAGCGGGAAGTCGCTGACTTGAATTGGTAATCGCTGCGACTTCGGTTTTTTCTACGGAGATAAGTCATCTTCCACGTGATATTATTCTAAACAGTGTGAATACCTGGTGGCGAGTCATACTCCCTTTTAACTGGCTTTCGTTTACATTCATGGTTCAGTCTAGTACGCAAGAATTTCCTGACGTGGATTGATAATGGCTCGATTTTGACTCTCTTTGGAGACACATCTTCAGCGTGGAAATTTTTTCGCGGCTATTTCTATGAAGAGCAGACCTCTTCAAGGTGGAAATTATTCCTTGGTTCTTTTCAATGAAGAAAATCATCTTCAAGGTGGGTATTTTTGTATGTGATACTCCCTTTTAACGGTCTTGATTTTACCCTTTTAATTGTACTAACTCGATTTTGTCTTTTTCTGTGGAGACAACTGATCTTCAACTCGTTTTCCACGGCGATTTCTATGAAGAAAAGTCATCTTCAAAGTGGGAATTTTTCCATGGCTCTTTTCTATGAACTAAGTCAAATCTTCCACATGGTTGATTATTTAAAGCAGTGTGAACATATCTAAGCTAGTAACGCTTACTTCCCCCCTAGTCCTAAACGTTCTGCTACGCATTTTGCGGCGCTCCTGACGCAACTTGCTTGATTGCCGACGCTTTCCGAGCGTATTCGTGCAAGATGTTTCCCAGACTGTATCCGCCAGTCTCTGCCGTCTCAACCGAACTTTGACGGAGACTTCGCAGCGACTTCGTTCCCCGGCGATTTTTGGCGATTATTCTCGATTTATGTGCGGGAATCTCTCTTGACTTCAAGTGTAGCATCGAGGCAAATTCCCAAAGTTTTTTCCGAGTGATTTCCAAAATTCCCGACGCTTACCTGGGCAGCCCTACTCGGCCCTCGTGGATAGCTGTGGGCTGAGGGGTGATCTAAGCCGTTGGATCACGATCCTACGACTATGACATGTGAAGGTGGTCGTTCCGACACCTTTAACGCAACTTTCGACGACGAATTACCTTCACTGGGCGATGAGGATGGAGGTGCATCTTGACGCTCAAGGCTTGTGGGAAGCCCTAACCCGAACTGAGACAAACAGGCAGAAGGATCGACTTGCCTTGTCCGCCATGTTGGCGGCTATTCCGGAATCTTCAGGTGTTCAATTGGACATCAAGAAATCGGTGAAGGTTAATTGGGAAATAATTCCATTTTTCATGTGGGAATAGATCGTCTCGCCCAATCAAGAGCTCAGGGTCTCAGAAGAGAGTTCGAAAACCTTTCCATGAAAAAGCCGATAAGGTTAATGATTTAACTGATAGGTTCTCAAGAATCGTATTCGAGTTACGACAACTCGGTGAAAGACTTGATGACAAAGAAGCTGTCAAGAAGCTTCTACGATCAATGCCTCCAAGGTACGACTCTCTGACGCTATCTCTTGAGCAATTCGGTGATCTCGATTCAATGTCTTTAGTAGAGAGCAATCGGATCATTAAAAGTCCATGAGATGAGACTGTCTGAAAGAGACTCAAGAGAAGAGGAACAAGCATTGTTATCCCGTGCTATGAGTAAATTCAACAAAACAAAGCAAGAAGATGGACAGACGTCGCGAGGAAGAGGCAGAGGAAGAGGAAGAGGAAGAGGAAGAGACCAAGGCAGAGGAAAATCTCAAACAAGTGATGATCAAAAGCAAGAAGGATCAAGAAAACCGTTTGATAAATCAAAGGTTCAATGTTATAATTGTCAAGATTTCGGTCATTTTGCAGATGAATGCAAAAACGAGAAGATGCCGAGAGTGCGAGATGAATCGGCAAATCTAACGATCGAAGAAACTCAAGAAGCGAATCTCACGAAAAACTTGTGGTATCTTGACACAGGAGCAAGTTCACTTATGACGAGTAAGAGATCTTATTTTCATACTCTTGATGAAAATCAGCAGGGAGTAATCAGATTTGGTGATGAATCCTTGGTAAGGTTTGAGGGAAAAGGTTCAATATTCCTAAATTACTTAGATGGAGAAGAAATTAAACTTGAAGGTGCTTTTATTTTTTTCCATCTCTGAGGGTAAACATCTTAAGTCTTGGGAAGTTAGATGAGGACGGTTTTATATCTACTTTGGGAGGAGGAGTCCTATCTATATTCGATAAAGAGGGAAAATAATTTGCAAGAATTCGGAAGACAAATGGCAGTATGTATCTCCTTAAACTAGGTGTCTCGAATTCTGCCAAATTTCAAGAGAAGAAGATCAAGAAGTGTGGCTGTGGCATGATTGTCTCTATCATCAAAACTTTTCATGCAATTGATGATATGAGGAGAGGTGAAATAGTAAGAGGTTTACCTAATATTTGCTTCTCGGATCGCTTATGTAAAAACTGTGTTGCTGGCAAGCACAGTCGGAGTGCATTTCCATCTACATCATCTTTTTGAGCGACAAGAAGACTTCAACTTATACATGGTGATATATGTGGTCCGATTAAACCATCAACCATTGGATGGGAGAAGGTATTATTTACTTCTAGTTGATGATTTTACATGGTTAATGTGGATATCTTTTCTGAAAGAGAAGTCAGAAGCTTTTTAGCATTTCAAAATCATCAAAAATCTAGCTGAATCCGAAAGTGGTGAGAAATTAAAGTGTTTTAGAATAGATAGAGGTGGAGAATTTAACTCTGAGGAATTTGAAAATTTCTGTGATATGAATGGGATTCAAAGATAATTAACTGGTCCTTATTCTCCTCAACAGAATGGAGTAGTGGAAAGAAAAAATAGAACTATTATGTCTTGTGTTAGAAGTATGTTGAAGGAGAAGAATTTGCCTCTAGAGTTGTGGGCAGAGGCAGTAAACACCTGTGTATATGTATTGAATCGATCTTACACCAAGAGTTTGAATGATGAAACTCCATATGAGAAATGGAGTGGAAGAAAACCTTATGTGGATCATTTACGGGTGTTTGGATCAGTGGTTCATGTAAAATCCACAAGAAAGTTAAATAAACTTGAAGATAGAAGTACTGTGATGATTGTCATTGGGTATGAACGTGGTACAAAAAGCTTATAGATGCCTTGATCCAATGAATTTTAAGGTAACTATTAGCATGGGATGTTATCTTTGAGGAATCTCAGAGTTGGGACTTCAGTCAACAGAGAGGTCAACGCCTTGATCTCACTCTCACATCAACCATCAATTTGGTAAATCCATCTGAAGTTTCGACTAAAAATCACGACTCATCTTGTACATCCATCGTACCTACACAGGAGCAAAGAGATCAAGACCAATCTTCAGAAGAAGATAGACCTGAGAGGTTCAGATCAGTACAAGAAATTTATGATGAAACACAAGTGATTGAGGACGATGAAGCATCTTTTTTTCTCTGGAGAAGAACCTACGTCCTACAGAATAGCAATGAAAGAGGAAGTATGGAGAAAAGCAATGGAAAGAAGAGTTAGAAGCAATAGAAAAGAACGCAACTTGGGAGCTTGTGAAACTGCCCAAGAAGTGCAAATCAATTGGTATAAAGTGGATTTACAAAATAAAAAAGGGATGTCTCTGGAGAAATTACAAGATTTAAAGCCCTGGTTAGTTGCAAAAGGTTTTAGTCAAGTTAGAGGGATTGAATTTTGAGGAGGTGTTCTCTCCAGTGGCAAGAGCACAATCCATTCGAATAATCATTGCCATGGCTGCTCAATTCAAGTGGAAATTACATCACTTAGATGTAAAATCAACATTTCTCAATGGATACATAGAAGAGGACATCTATGTGGATCAACCCGAGGGCTTTATAAAAGAAGGAAAAGAGAATTATGTACTTAAATTGAGAAAGGCTCTATACTGGTCTCAGACAAGCCCCAAGGGCTTGGAACAACAAGTTGGATGAAACACTAAAATTGATGGGCTTCATTAGAAGCATCAATGATCAAGCGGTGTATACATTAAACAGAAAAGAAAGCAAATTATGGGTGGGAGTGTATGTTGATGATTTGATCATCACAAGATCATATTCGGAGGAGATTGATTCTTTTAAAATCTCAATGAAAACAAAATTTGAGATGACAGATTTTGGTTTACTAAACTCTTACATGGGTATTCAAGTGATACAAGAGAAAGATGAGATTAAAATATGTAAGGAAAATTATGCTTTAAAGGTTCTAAACATGTTTAAGATGACAGACTGCAAATGCATAAAAACACCGATGGAATGTCGTTTGAAGCTTAACCGAGATGGGCGAAGGTTCAAAGGTGGAACCTACTCTATTCAGGAGAATAATTGGGTGCTTAAGGTACCTCACCCTTACTCGACCCGATCTGATATATTCAGTGAGCTATCTGAGCCGCTTTATGAGCAAACCGTACTCAAATCACATGACAGCCACAAAGAGGATTTTAAGATACGCGAAAGGAACTATAGACTATGGTCTTATACATAAATCTGATAAGGAGTGTGAGTTAATTGGATACTGTGACAGTGATTATGCAAGTGATTTGGACGACCGAAAGAGGACATCGGGTTTAATCTTCTTTTACGGATCAAAACCGATTGCATGGAATTGTTCCAAGCAAAAGGTAATAGCTCTGTCATCATGCGAAGCAGAGTATATTTCTTCCACTTTGGCAGTATCTCAAGGGATTTGGATAAGCAGATTTATGCATGAATTGAGTGCGTGCGAGGTTTGATTTATGCATTGATAATAAATCGGCCATAGAGATCAACCGAAATCTTGTTCATCATAGTCGGACGAAGCACATCAATGTTCGATTTCACTTCATCCGAAAATGCATGGAGGAAGGTAAGGTGATTCTTAGATACGTTCGGATGGAAGACCAATTGGCCGATTTTTTCACAAAATCGCTCAGAATTTCCAAGTTTTGTGAATTCCAAAAAGAAATTGGTCTCGGAAGGGTTAAACGAAGCTCAGATCAAGGAAGAGATTGAGGGGTGATCTAAGCCGTTGGATCACGATCCTACGACTACGACCTGTAACTAAAGGAGATCTAATCATGAACGTCCATTTGGATGAGTTATAATGGTGTGGATGAGCCTAAGAGGATGAGAGGCGGGGCCCACGATCGTTATTACACTTTACGCTTTGTGTTCTTGATTTTTCTTTTTAAATACCGATGATCGCTCGGTAAAATGTAATGCATTTTGAACATTCTTTTTGAATAGTCAATCAGTTTTTTCAATTCGCGAGTGTGTGATTGAGTGAATCGCATCCGTGAGTGAGTGATTTGCTCTTACATGGGCGTGCATCATGTTAGCTCTAGTCAAGAGCCACAAGGAATGATTCTAAGGAGAAGCTCGAGGAATCAGAGGAAGAGGAGGAGAGAATCGGAAGAGAAATCAATAAGCGTACACAAAAACTGAAGAAATCACACAATGTCATTTCATCGAACATTTGGGACATACTTACAAGGCCATAGGGGCACCTCCATCACAAATAATCTTGAAAGCAAGATTATCGTCATGTCCAGCTTGTCCGCGAGTACAACGGATCTCCTTGATCTGGCCTTCTACTCACCATGCTTCTAATGCCGATCTGGGTGCATAATTCTTCGAATTTGAGTTTTTTTTAATCGATCAGATGATGATGTCAGCGAGTTGGTCATCCATCTTCACATATTCAATCAAAATTTTATATTCCTCAACACAATTTTTGATCAAACGGAGTAATGTCTATATGCTTGGTTCTCCCATGAAATGTGGTACGTTTACTGAGTATTCTTGCAGATTAATTGTTTGCAAATAATTTTATTTCTCTAATCTCGTCTACTTTGCTCTCACTGATCAACCAACTCAGCCAAATACCCTGACGGACAGCATATGTTATGGTTATGCATTTCGCCTTCACATTATGATAATTCCACAATTTTTTGCTTCATTGAAATCCAAGTATTTGACATCAAACCATGAAGAAGGTCTATCTCGAGGTGCTTTTCCGATCTCTTGATCACTAGCAAAACTGCCATCAAGTTATCCAAATAGCTCTGCCAAATTTTTCCTTTCCTCTATATGAGACCATATTGATCCTGCCTTTTATATGTCTAAGGATTCACATCACCGTATTTGCATGCTGTGAGGAAGGTCTTTCAATATATGTCTCATCAAATACCCACCACTGCACATTAAATCAGCACACATGTGAGTCAAGTATCTGGAAATTATGCTAAAGCTCCTACTTTCATTTGGTTTATCAATACTGTTTCCCCCTTCTTTGTCGAATTTCAAGTTTATCTCCATCGATGTCTTTGATGGACTGATGTAATTCATCTTGAAAGCTAAAAGTATCTTGTTTGGATGTGCCTTCTGATCCATACATTTTCTAATCATATTGCATCACATCAATGCCCTGATATGACCTAAGAAGTCCAAGATTACTCATTTCAAATAGATGCATTATCTCCTTCTTAGAGTCTCTAATCAAATCAAATGACCACTGGATTATCAACGTAAACCCCCCTCACAAATCTGTGCTCTTCTCTCATCTTTAAATACATAGCATGGTCATTTCCACCTTTAGTAAAGCCCAATTGAGTTAAACTTTGATCCAATTTGAAATGCCAAAATTTCTATCCAATTGAGCACCTATGTTTTTATTTGTCTTTCTTATAAAATCCCTCCAGCTGATCAACATAAACTTTCATCCTTGATTTATCCATCCAAAAAACCTATCACATCATTGAGATGATGTAATTATTATAATTCTTGGGCTTTCATTGCAATTAAGATTTTGACTACTTCAAATCTTGCAACAAAGGGCAATTACTTCATTAGACAAATGTCATATATTTGAAGTAGGCCTTAACCTAATCTTTCAAGAATTTCCCCTTTGAGCTCATGTTGATTTTGTCCATCAATTAGAGACTTATGGATCCACAATTCACATGAGGTTTGATCGATTCCCAAGTCTTGCTCTTTTGTAAACCTCAAAACTGAGGATTTTGGAAATCTTCTAGCTAGGGATTCAGAAATCATAGTCAAAACACAATAGTCCATTCATAAGATGTCTTTATTATTTGAGGTCTAAAGACCACTTACACAATCATGACAAAAACTAAACTAATTGATAGTCAAGTATAATACTATTCAAGGATAAATTTAGTGAGTTGTTTCTCCAAAGAGCACCCACTATCTATCCTTAGAATCTTCACACCAATAGCCATATGATCAACTATAGTTATCATATGAGTCAGATGAGATAATATTTTTATATCTAAATATTTTGGTGTTTGTGTAAATATCTTTTCAATAGGAATAATTAGATCATATGTTTAGAGACTTGTAATCGACATATACTAGTGGAATTTGTTATAAACCTTACTCAAGAATATCAATGAATAAATTTCATTTCAATAAATATAAAGGAGACACAGAAGTATAATTTGGCCTAAAAGGCCACGTAATATACATCACGATGTTTCATTGATACACATGTGACTAGATTTTATTTTTTAGTAGATTGGAGGGTAAGGGGGATCTCAAATACTAAGTAGAAAATACTTGGGAGAGGGTGTCCTTGTTTTCATGAGATGTGAGGCCCACTATTTAATAAGAGTAGTGAGGACATTGTGGGATCTCAATGAAATATATAAAAAGAAATAACTATGTTTGTTCATCTTCGTTAGCTCTATCTTAAGGAAGAGGGGTTATTTCACAAGTTTTTGAAAGGCCACAATTAAATTTTCATGGAAAAAAATTAGTTTGATTATGTGATTGATATATTTAACACCTCATGTCTTCTTCCTTTCAAAAATGAAGATGATGTCTTAAAGGAAAGTTCAGGCCCAAACCTAATGGACTAGCAATGACATGCATACTATATATGATAAGATGCTAATAGTTACATTAATATTTGTATGCTACTGACATATGTTGGTATGGAAATCATTTTATTGGTGCCATAGAGGTAAAAGTAATCCCACAATTCCTTTAATCCATCTTTTTAACTTTTTTAAATTTCAAAAATCAGAAATCTAGTGTGACACTGAATTTTGTGCCAATGGTGGTGCCTTTTCAGAGTCCATAGATGTGATGAGGTGCCAAATTCAGCACTAATAATAATATCTTTCTTTCTGAAAAATTAATATCATAAGGCCATAGCATGAAAAAGTAAACCGATTTTATGGCATCGGCAAAGAGAAAGAAAATATTAGGCTAGAAATATCTTTTAGGCTTGATATCTAGAGCTATCATGAGATTTAGGAGTTGAAATTTGTAAGATATATCTTTATTTTCATCCTCTATCTATTCATACCATTGGATCAGGAAGAGGAGCACAAAAAAGGGCGAATGAAGATTTAGAATTGTGCCTTTACCATTCGCTAACTAGGGGAATAAGGTAATGAAGGGTTTTCATTGTGTTGGGCACCATTTCTCATGAGTCTGCTCATTTTTCTTTTCATTATGTGTCAAAAGCATCACTAGATTACAATATTGATTAGAGAACAACACAAAAAGTTATATTATGATCTTTTAACGATAGTAATATGCTATTCTATGATCATAACTCTGATACACATTATTTTCCTCTTTGATCTTGAATGTTATTTTTGAAAATAAAATTTGGATATCCTAGATTATCTTTTCACATTCAATTCAATGTCCTCATCAGTCTCACTTTCTCTATAAAAACATTCTTTATGCATATCTTCCTCTCTTTGGTTCCAACGTCCTATTCACTCTATATGTCCTACCTTGTGAATAAATATTATGGTACTTTGAATACATATTCGTAGAGAAGTCCAAGGGATTAATGTAACATACGTTGAATCTTGACATTGGACATACTAGTAGGCCCCAAAAATCATAGTGTTGATTCCCATGGATGAAATCACTAAGAGAGGGAGTTGAATTCGTTACTTGTGTATATTAATATTCTCTAATTCTTCATTTTGAATTTGTTAATTGTTCACTCAATTCCTCACTTCACTTGTATGTGACGACATGGGACCGCGAGGTCGTCAAATTCACACGGTCTCGTGTCAAAAATAGTAGCGAATTTGCCAATTTAAGGATTGAATAACAAATAATGGGCTATAATGGTAAATAAGGGTCGAATCCACAGGGAAATAATGTATTTTCGAGAGATCTTTTGGAGTTTGATCAAATTGGACGATGAATTGAGGTGAGAAATTAGGGAAAATGGTAGATTTAGAAAGATAACTCAAAGATGTGTCCACGGAATCAAAAATCACTCGATTTGGATTAGTAATCGCGGAGAAATCAAAGAGCGAAGTGGGATGAAATTTCCGAAAAATTGGAAGAACATAAACCAAATTGAAAACAAAATTAAAGTAAATTACGATCCTAAATTACAAATTGATGATACATGACGATAGATTAGAGGGAAAACACGATTTCTAACCCGAGATAGCGATCAAATCGATCCAATTAATCACTGAATCAAAGGCTAGTCATTCCGAGATTTCGAACGTGAGCATCGGTGTTCAAGAGACAAATTCTCATTAATCGATCGACAAAATCTCACTTTTAATCACTCCGTGGACGCGGAATCGAGTCTAGAAGAGATTAGAAGCGAGAGATTCAAGGATGGAGGGGTGTAGATAGATCAATTTGATGAATACATCCGAGAATGTCTTACAAAATCAAAGAACACATCGTTTTATAGGCGATTTGGGCGTAACCGTTCGATGGATGCGTTTAATCTCCATCAACGGTCTGGATTAAACGCCTGAATTCGAACCGTTATGAATAAATCACGGCCTTTGGATTGCTGATGGACGCTCCGGATGAAGCCTCGCGATATGCGTTATAAAACGCATCAACTCTGCCTCCGTTGGATCGCGATCCGACGATCGTGATGCGTTTTCTGCGCGTTACATCTCGTCCGTTATAACTCTTTATTTAAAGCACGTGCGCCGATGTGATGATCCGGTTTTCTTTGGGCGCATGTGATCGATGCGCGATGTTCACTTAGATTGCATCCGACGCCTTAAATGATGCCACGTCGCCTGAAATAAAAATAGACGTGCGGGAACATAGTCCCACACGGTAAAAATAAGAGGAACTCGTCGGGTTTATAAGCTCCACGGATTTAAGCGGTTCGCTTAAATCCGATCACGGATGCTTATATGTACTATAACCCTACCACACACGACGGTTCATTTGAGCTGAGATGTCATCTTCGATGAAGGGGCGCAAGTGGAACTTCATGGAAGGACAACCGAGTGAAGGTATGGAGTTGTGTGTTTCAGGTATGAAATCTTGGATTTGACAATCCAAGTATGAGTATGGAGGAAGATGGAGACAATCTTGAAGGTGTGCTTCAAGATATGCCTTCAAATGAAGAAGCGGGTCAAGGTGAAGGATCGACATCAATGAGCAATGAAATGATGCCAAGATTTCGATCCATCCAAGCTCTCTATGAAGCTACTGATCCGATTGAGGAGGAGTGCCTCATCTCATTTGAAGAATCCACCACTTACTCCAAGGCATCTGAAGATGAAGCATGGAGGAAAGCTATGGAAGAGGAGATTACCTCCATTGAGAAGAATGATACATGGAAGCTAGTGAAGGCTTCTAAGTCATGCAAGCCCATTGGTGTGAAACGGGTATACAAGTTAAATAAGAATCCGCTTGGTGAAATTGTGAAGCATAAAGTGAGATTAGTGGTGAAAGGGTATCGCCAAAGATACGAGATTGATTATCATGAGGTATTTGCTCCTGTTGCTCGTTTTGAATCAATCCATTTCTTGATTGCATTGGCAGCCCAAGAGTGTTGGGGTTTGCATCATCTAGATGTGAAATCCGCCTTCTTGAATGGTGAGCAAGACATTGGTGCTTGCATAGAAGAAGTGACGAAAATCAATGAGGAAGCCAATTTCAAAGAGCTACCCTTGGATGAGCTTATAGTGGAGCTCAAGCCTCTACCATCGACACTGAAGTATGCTTTTCTTGATACGCAGCAGGCAAAGTCGGTGATCATTTCGTCCCAGCTTAATCCAAAGTAGGAAAAATGATTACTCGACAGACTTGAGGGGATTGGACCCCTCCCTATGCACTCATCGCCTCTTTTTGGAGGACAAGTACAAACCCGTTAGGGAAGCCAGAAAAAGACTAAACCCTAAAGTGTGGCAAGTAGTTAAAAAAAAGATCCTTCAGTGGCTTAACGCGGAGATCATCTACATCATATCTGATAGCCAATGGGTTAGTCTGGTGCACATTATTCCCAAGAAAGTTGAAGTTATAGAGATTGTGAATGAAAACGGCGAGGAGATCCAGACTCATCTTCCGACAAAGTGGCAAGTTTGTATAGACTACCCCAAGTTGAATGTTACAACGAAGAAGGATCACTTCCCATTACGATTCATCAACGAGATCCTTGATCGACTGGTAGGTCAGAGTTACTTCTGCTTCTTAGATGGATACTCAGGCTACAATCAGATTATAATTCATTTCGAACGATCAAGAGAAGACGATGTTTACATGTCTCTTTGGCACATTTGCTTTGAGACAGATGTCATTCAGATTACGTAACACCCCTGCAACATTCCATAGATCCATGATAGCGATCTTCTCTGACTTCCTAGACGACAATCATGAGGTCCTCATCGATGATTTCTCCATCTTTGGAGATGACTTCTGATAACATGCTAGTTATACACTAATTTACATGATTATTAATGCAATTAAAGGCATTAATCATTCCAAATATATGCATGTTATCATATTTTAAGTATATTTCTATCATTTTATATCATTTCATCTTATGATATAAAAATATATCAATTTATGGATTATTATGCATAAATGAAATATTATAATTTTAATCCTAATTATATTTAAGATCATAATCATGTTTTAAGGATGAAAATATAAGAGAAAAGATCTTTATTAACATTTATGTATTTTTATAAAGTTATTTTATAAGATACATACATGTATTAAATTAATTAAAATTAATACTCTTAAAATTAATGCTCTTTTTATAATGATAGATTATTCAATTTCTGATCCAACAAAATAAATTTGAATTAATTTGGAGTTATATTTTGAAAGTTATGATTTTTACAATTTTATAGAATTTTCTGGAATTTTTCTAATTTTATTTAAGTTTATTTTCGATTTTTAAACATTTAAATTGATTAAATAAATGGCAAAAAGCGAGTATATTTTGCGTGAGCCCACGTGGATGCGACGTGGCACGCAAGGCCATGTGGCAGCGCCACACGGACCCGCGCGAGTGCGTGCGTGGCACTGAGGTGACGTTTTACATATATATTTTTATTATACATAGTTTATAGTACATATAAGCCATTCCATATAGGAATATCACTAACCGCATAATACGCCTCACCTTATATACCCGAAGAATCTCTATGTTTTTCTCCATGTGGGACTATGTTCCCTTGTTTTATTTTGATTTCAGGCTGCGTGGCGTGACGTGGAGTGTCGGATGGGAATCTTTAATCAAGCACGTGGGTTAAAATTCACTTAAGTGAATTCATCAGAGCAGTCGATTGCACGAGTTATAAAGGCTGAGATCGTGCGCGATTGATGGACCCTTCGACACATCGCGATCGTTGGATTTAAATCCAACGGATGATCAAGCGACGCGACAATTCAAACCGCATAACGTGGACACATCCTGATATTTGATTTTTGATCGGACAGATGCGATATAATCGCACTGTTTCGATCAAATAAAGCTTCATCGCGACCGTTGATCAAGTGGTGCTCCTTCATTGGACGGCTGCACCCAAATCAATTTCTTTAAATGCAGTTCTTCGCGACGAAAGAACTCGCCCGTGGAATTTCAAGAAATTCGAACTGTCTAGACACCCATTTCATGTGTTGTTTGATTCCTTGTGTTCTTAATGCATTTTCGCATCTAAGGACTACTTGAAATCAAAGTTTGATCGAGAGAGAAGGAAGAAATCACATCTTGAACTTCAAAATTCGTCTTCGAAAACTTGGAATGAAAAGCCATGCATCCGGCGATTAGTTGGATCATTTCGGAGGCTAATTTGGGTTAGATTGCATGTTTTCATTTTAATCTTTCATCATTTAGTGTTAATTTTACATTTCGAATAGTAGATTAAGTTTAATTTTGTTTTTATTTCTGTTTTAACTCAATTTCGCGATACAAATTTTTTCCTAACTTCAAACTTCGATTACTCTTCCATTACTTCATGAAAATCACCTAATTTTTGATTCCGTGGATTCGCAATTGAGTTATCTTTCTTAATATCATAAATTGCCCAATTTCTAGCCTCAATTCATCGTCTGATTTAACCAAATTTCGAAGATATATCTCAAATTTCCCTAATTCTCCGTGGATTTGACCCTTAATTACCATTATACTAATTAATTAAATTGATTAATCATAAATGGGTAAGTTTAGGACTTTCTTTTGACACTCAATCGTGTGTATTCAACGACCATACGATTTAGTCTCATCAACTTCAATAGATGTCTGGGCTCACATGACTAAGATCCTTGAGGTCTGCGTCAAGAAATGGCTGGTGTTGAGTTGGGGAAAATTCCATTTCAAGGGGCGAGAGGGAGTAGTGCTCAAGCATCTCGTCTCGGGCAAAGGCATAGAGGTGGATAAGGCCAAGATTGAGGTCATCCAAAACCTCCCTCTCCCAGCTACATCATGAGATTTGCAGAGCTTTCTCGGGCACGTTGGCTTCTACCGGAGGTTTGTACGGGACTTTGCTAAAGTCTCCAAGCAGTTGAGCACCCTCCTTTGCAAGGATAAAGACTTCATCATCCACAAAGAAGGGGAGCGCGCATTCGAGATGTTGAAGCTAGTAGTGATCGAGGCACTGATTCTACAAATTCCTAATTGGGACTTACCTTTTCAGATCATATGCGACGCTTCAGACTATGCAAAGGAAGCAATTTTGGGGCAGCGGATAGATAAGAAGCCAACTATCATATGCTACGTGAGCAAGACCCTTGCTGAAGCATTCAATAGTTTGACTTGGAGATTAAAGATAAGAACGGTATAAAAAATTTGGTGGCAGATTTATGGCACCTCTACATTCCAGGTATAGGAGACATTAGTGACACATTTCTTGACGAGCATCTCCTTGTCATGTCGAGTCAACTTCCTTGTGATTGGATTGATCCCGGAGCATTGGAATCGGCATAAAAAAAAGTTCTTCCATGAACTCAAGTACTACTTTTGGGAAGAACCCCTTCTATTCCATATCGGATACGACTAGATCATTTGGCGATGTGTAGTAGAGGATGAGCAAGGAGACATTTTAGCGATGTGGCACTCATCCGCATGTAGACGACACTTTGGCACGCAGAAGACAGTAGATAAGATTCTACAGAGCAATTTTTATTGGCCACCATCTTCAAGGGTGCCCATCGCTTTTACACGGAGTGCTTACAATGTCAAGGAGCATTAAACATCTCCAAGCGAAATGAGATGCTAATGAGGCCTATCCTTGAGGCATAGATATTCGATATATGGGGGATTACCTTCATGAGACCTTTCTCACATTCAGACGAGAAAGATTATATTTTGGTAACGATGGATTATGTGTCCAAGTAAGTTGAGGCTATCCCCACAATGACAGATAACCATCGAGAGCTGCTCAAATTCATCATGAGGAACATCTTCTCTCGATAGGGATGTCCAAGGGCTATCATCAGTGATTGAGGCTCACACTTCAATAATGCACACTTTCATGCATTGTTGGAGAAATATGGAGTACATCATCGCGTCACCACATCGTACCACCCCCAAGCAAATGGGCAAGTTGAAGTGAGCTACAGAGAAGTCAAGAATATATTAAAGAAGATCATTTGATCATACAGGAAGGATTGCGCGCACAAGCTTCTTGATGCTTTATGGTCATATCAGACGGATTACAAAACAACCATCGGGATGTCTCCCTTCTGACTAATATTCCAGAAAGCGTGACATCTTCTAGTTGAGCTTGAGCATCGAGCATATTGGGCCATCAAGAAGCTCAACTTAACTCTGGACGAAACAAGAAAACAAAGACTTCTCCAACTTCAAGAGTTACAAGAGCTAAGGAATGACGCGTATGAGAACACAAAGATCTACAAAGTGAAGACCAATGCATTTCATAACAAGCATATCATAAGAAGAACCTTCCAATTCAATGATAAGGATTGGCTAAAAAATTCTTGCCTTAAGCTTTTTCCAGGGAAGCTGCGCTCACGATGGGATGGTCCTTATGTGATTTTGGAATTGTTTGAGAATGGATCCGTACTTATTTTTTACATCAAATCCAAAAAAATTTCAAGGTAAATGGCCATCATCTTAAACCACCCACAACAACAGATACGGTGAATCTAAATCTTCATGTGGCACATGACAACATAACAACGGTATCACCCTCACCTCATCAATCGGCATGAGCTTCATGAAGTTTTTTATGGCTGAAGACGTTAAACTTAGCAATTCTTGGGAGGTACCCAAAGGTTATCTCACTTTTTCTTTTTCTTTTTCTAAATTTTGTAAATTAAAGACATCCTCAAAGAAAATACACTATGTAGAAAGAGTGAAATCAAGAAAAATCCTCTGGACATGCATCGACACGCCTAAATGAGTTTTTCTAAACCCTTTTTCTTCTCACCACATTTTTATTATCTTTTTTATGTCATGCATGATATTCTTGCTATCTTTTCATGAGCATAATGATTGCATTGAGGGTAATGAAGAGTCTAAATTGGGGGTGAGGAGTTAAAAAAAATCAACAATTTTTCAAAAATATTAAACTTCTAAATTCTAAGAACTCCTATTTTTCAAAAATTTTACCACTCTTCCCACCTTAGAAGTCTTTGACATTTTGAGATCCCATCTATTAGAGATATAGAAGTGAGGGCCTTATAGCCCATGTGATTACATTTTGAGTAATAATGCCAAATGATCTAGAGAAATCATGAGATTCTTTTAAGTGGTTGACTTCTTCAGGGTTGGGTATCTAATAGGCACTGAGGAATAATGAGTAATGAGAAGGTTGGAAGTGCTATGGAATTGAAATGGAGAGATTTTGAGTGAAGTTCAAACAAATTCTTATCCCTACCTTACATTAGTCAAACCTACTTGGTGTGGGAATTCCTCGCTTCCAAACTTTCCCTTAAAAGAGTGCAATGAGCCATAATTCTTGATACACCTATGTTTTCCCTCTAGGCAAATTAGTTCCACTTTTTCCTTTCCACTCAATTTCTTACAACCCATTTCAGCTTCACCGATGACAATCAAACTCCCAAGTGATCTACACATCCATCACAACTCTTTCACATTTCCCTCAAACGTATATATCTGATGGAAGAAATCAATGGAGTCGTTAATTGCACACCGATTCGTGTCAACAATAAAGCCAAACTTACCAATTTAATGATTTTATTTCGAAATTGAGGGGTATAATGGTAAATAAGGGTTGAATCCACAGGGAAATAAGGTATTTTTGAGAGATCTTTTAGAAATTGATCAAATCGGACAATCAATTGGTGATAGAAAATAGGGAAAATGGTAGATTTAGAAAGATAACTCAAAGACGTATCCACGAAATAAAAAATCACTCAATTTGGATTAGTAATCGCGGAGAAATCAAAGAGCAAAGTGGGATGAAATTTTCAAAAATCGGAAGAACTAAAACCGAAATTGAAAACGAAATTAAACTAAATTACGATCCTAAATTACAAAGTTGATGATACATGACGAAAGATTAGAGGGAAAACACGTTTTCTAACCTGAGATAGCGATCAAAATGATCCAATTAATCGCTGGATCGAGGCTATTCATTCCGCGATTTCGAAAGCGAGCATCGGTGTTCAAGAGATTAATTCTCCTTAATAGATCGATGAAATCTCACTTTTAATCACTCCGTGGATGCGGAAACGAGTCTAGAAGAGATTAGAAGCGAGAGATTCAAGAATGGAGGGGTGTAGATAGATTAATTTGATGAAATCATCCAAGAATGTCTTACAAAATCGAAGAACACCTTAATTTATAGGTGATTTGGGCATAACCGTTGGATTAAATCCAATCGATGGTTTTGATGAAACGGTTCACCGTGAACCGTTTCACTTTACATCGCGACCGTGCGATCTTGATGGAGGGCTTGGATTTAATCCACGTGGATAAGCGTTATAAAACGCATCTGATCACCGCCATTGGATCACGATCCGACGCTCAAGATGCACCCCCGCGCGTTTAATCTGAACCATTTTCATTCCTTCCTTTAAAGCACGTGCGTTTTATGGGATCCAGTAGACCACGAGTCCACGCGATCCACGCGCTTCAATCGTTCCGCCATTTGATCCAAGGCTCCTCCTTCGGCCACGTCACCTGCAATTTAAAATTCCGTGTGGAACTTAGTCCCACATGGGAAAAATTAAAGGACATCGGTGGGTATATAACATGGGACATTTAAAAGGGTTAGGCTAAATCCAAAATATCGGATGCTTAAATGTACTATAACCCTATATTACGAGTAAATATAAATATGCATGCCACATGTCACCTCTACGCCACGCAGGCGTTCGCGTGGGTCCGCGTGGCTCTGCCACGTGGCCTTGCATGCCATGTAGCACCCACGTGGGTCCCGCGCAAAAATAAAACCCATTTTTTCCCCTTTTTTAATTGTTTTAATCATTTAAAAATCGAAAATAATTTCAAAAAAATCCAGAAAAAATCCTTAAAATTTGAAAATTCATAACTTTCAAAATATAACTCCAAATTAATCCAGATTTTTTTCATTGGCTCTGAAATTTAATTATCTATCATTATAAAAAGTCAAAATATTTAAATAACAAGAGATTTAATTTCTATTTCAAAAATACATTCATTTCCTTAAGATTTTAACTTTAGAAAAATAAATGAATGTTTATAAAAATGATTTCTCTCATTATTTAACTTCAAAAACCACTTATAATCTCAAGTAGAGAGAGGTTATAAAATCATTTATCTTTAATTCATCATAATTAACCCTAAATTAAAGCATTTTGAGATTATAACATAAATTTGCATGAAATGATAGAAAATGCACTCAAAGTATGATAACATGCATATAAATGGAAATGTTTTATGCCTTATTTTGCGTTAATAATTATGTATTATCATGTTAAGATTACATGTTATCAATATCCATTCGCATTACAAATGATATTTTTGCATACTCTTTTCGAAAAGCAAGAACTCCTCCATATCCTTATTTTATGTAAATTCTTATGAAATCTTGAAAAAAATAGAAGAAAAGAAGAAAAAAAGGGAAATAGAAGAAAAAGAAGAAGAGAAAAAGAAGGAAAGAAGAAATGAAGGAGAATGAAGGGAATATCTTCTCTCCTTCCTTCCCATCTCTACAACTTCCATCCATCCTCATCATTCATCATCATCAACATCATTTTTGATGAAAATTAACATCAGTGGTACCTTCTTTGTTTTTAAATCCATCTTATTTACTTGCATATTTTATTTGAACCATGTCATTTCTTTAAATATAGTGTGTTTTTATTGTTTTCAGCCACCTCATCATGTTGCATCCCAATTATAAGAAATCCCTTTGCAAATACATTGTTCAAAGGAGGAAGACAAGTTGAGGGGAATTCTAATACACTAGGTAGCCTCCAAAATGAGTGAATGAGTGATGTACTTGATGAGAGAGGTGATAACATGGAATTTATGCCCGAATTTACATGATTATTAATGCAGTTTAAGGCATCAAATATACTATTTGTATCCATTAAATATACTCTTTTCAAAACGCAAGAACATCTCCATATCCTTATTTTATGTAAATTCTTTTGAAATATTAAGAAAAGAAAAAAGAAAAAAGGGAAATCGAAGAGAAAAAGAAAGAAGGAAAGAAGAAATGGAGGAGAAAAATAAAGAGAGGAATAAGAAAAAACGAAAAGAAGGAGAATGAGGGGAATATCTTCTCTTCTTCCATCCCATCTCTTCAACTTCCATCCCATCTCTACAACTTCCATCCATCCTCATCATTCATCATCATCAACATCATTTTTGATGAAAATTAACATCAGTGGTACCTTCTTTGTTTTTAAATCCATCTTATTTACTTGCATATTTTATTTTAACCACGTCATTTCTTTAAATATAGTGTCTTTTTATTTTTTTCAGCCACCTCAATATGTTGCATCCCAATTATAAGAAATCCCTTTGCAAATATAGTCTTCAAAGGAGAGGACGAGTTGAGGGGAATTCTAATACCCTAGGTAGCCTCCAAAATGAGTAAAGGAGTGATGTACTTGATGAGAGAGGTGATAACATAAAATTTATGCCTGAATTTACATGATTATTAATGCAGTTTAAGGCATCAAATATACTATTTGTATGCATGTTATCATATTTTGAGTGCATTCTACCATTTTATATAATTTTAGGTTATTATCTAAAATTATATCAGTTTATGGATAATTAGGCATCATTAAATAATGTAATTCTAATCGTTTTTCTATTAGAAATCATAATTATATTTTCATCATTAAATGATAAGAGAAAATATTTTTTATTTACACATGTATTTTTCTAAATTTATTTTCTAAGAGAAATGAGTGTATTTTTTAAATTAAAATTTATTCTCTTGTTATTTATTGAATTTGAATTTCTATAATGATAGATAATTTAATTTCTGATCCAACAAAAAAATTTGGATTAATTTGGAGTTATATTTTAAAAGTTATGAATGTTTCAATTTTTAGGAATTTTCTAGAATATTTCTGAATTTATTTAAACATATTTTTTTATTTTTAAAAGAATAAAAAAATAAAAATAAATGTTTTATTCACACGGTGATGTGGTGGAGCGTCGCCGCTTGGCGATGTGTGTACTTGTCACATGGCAACGCGTGTACATGCCACGTGGCAACATTTTTGTGTGACAAGTGTGTGTGTATGCGCGTGTGTGCAGGTGTGTTCGCACATGTGTGCGCGTGAGAGTGATTAGTGGGATTAAGCATACGTTAAGGATTTTACGCTAACTCACTAAACTCTCATACTTTATATATGCGATGAATTCTAATAATTTATTCCATGTGGGACTATTTGTGTTTGTTTTTATTTACAGGTGATGTGGCACAACGAGAGACATCCAATCATGCGGTTTCATCGCGATCATCGGATGTCACTTACTTGTAGGGGGTACGTGGCACTATCTCATTAGATGATGATTCGATTTAAAGCGATTAATCTGAGCGGTTGCTCTAGGGTATTATAGCGGTTGAGATTAAATGCACCCAATGGACATGTGGACTCATCGCGATTGCTTGATGAAGATTGAATGGTCAACATCAAACGACGCCTCTTCTTCACGCATGACATGGCAAATTCTGGACCCTTTATCATAAATCAAATGCACGCGACTGAAGGATGATGATTTTGCAAATCGACATTCAATCTGAGCTATTGATCAAAGATGAAATGACACATCCAACGGAAATTTGCTTATAAAATCAAAATGTTCTTCGATAGAAAACATGTTCTTGGATTTTTGATCAAATTGAGCAGTTAAGAAAGCACAATCTAATAATCATTTGATTTCTAATTCTTCTAGACTCATTTCCGCGTCCGAGGAGTGTTTTGAAATCAAGAATCCATTGAAAGAATCAGAAGAAATCACATCTTGAACTCCAAACCTTTTTTTTCAAGTTGCGGAATGAAAAGCCTTGAATTCGGTGATTAATTGGATCATTTCGAGCATGACTTCAGCTTAGGCTGCATGTTTTCATCCTAATATATCTTTTTTTAGAATTAGATTTACATTTTGAATCATTGATTAGTTTTATTTTAGTTTTACTTTCAGTTTTTCATCTATTTTCGCGATCGAATTTCTTTCTCAATTTTTAATCTCGATTTCTTTCTCAAATTCTAATCCAAATTCAGTGATTTTTTATTCTGTGGATTCATATTAGAGTTATCTTTCTTAACATATTAAAATCCCTAATTTATCATCCCAATTCATTGTCTAGTTATCTTATTTCTGTGGAATTCAACCCTTATTCACCACTATACTCTTTAATTAGTGAATTAATATTTTAAGTTGATGAGTTTTGAACTTGTTTTGACACGAGATTAATTGTATTCAATGACCGCACAAAAATTTTTCGTTAAGAGATGAGGAATTACATCTGCTCATGAGAGTGTGGAGATCTTTTCATTCCCATAGCATCAAACATTAGATATGCTTATCTTGATCACAATTGAGAATTGAGTTGAGCATTAGCAAATGAGCACTACCTTGGTATGCTCTAAGCAAGTCTATCTGGATATAGAATCTTGATCACTATGGTCCACACTATGAGGAAGTGTAATCACGCATTCATACACTTCACTTGTTTAGTCGTAGGATCAAAGGATCAAAGGACTTTCTAAGGAGAGTATATAGTAAATTGGTAAGAGACTATCAATTTTTCATGTTGGGGGATGTGATAACTTCCAATTCATACATTAATTTACATGATTATTAATGTAAATTAAGGCATAAATTATTCCATTCTTATGCATGTTATCATATTTTGAGTGTATATGTATCATTTCATGTAACTTTTAAGTTCTGATCTAAAAATGTATCATTGTAGGGATAATTATGCATATTTCAATTAATCTAGTTTTATTCCTATCTATATCTGAGATCATAACTATGTTTTTACGATTAAATAATAAGAGAAAACATTTTCATATAAACTCAGGTATTTTTCTAGGTTCATTTTATAAGAGGAATGAGTGTATTTTTGAAATAAAAATTTGTACTCTTGTTATTTATATAATTTGAATTAGAATGATAGATAACTTAACTTCTAATCCAAAAAATCAAATTTGGATTAATTTGGAGTTTGTATTTTAAAAGTTATGAATTTTATAATTTGAATTACAACTTTTATGAATTTATTTAAACTTATTTTTTATTTTTAAAAATAAAAAAATGTCTTTTTATATCGCTCGCTGATGTGGTGTAGCATCATCACGTGGCTCCATGGGTACACCCTAGATGACGGCGTATGTGTGTGTATGTGCGTTTCGCACGTGTATGCGCATGTGCGCGCATATGTGCATGTATGTGTGTGTGTGTAATTAGTGGATAAGTACCCATTATGCATTTTTGCTTACCCATTATACATGCATACCTTATATACTCATCAAGTCGCCTAAATTTTTGTCATGTTGGACTATTTATCTTTGTGTTTATTTTTAGGTGATGTGGCGCAATCTCAAGCCGACGATCGCATGATTTCATCGCGATTGTCTATTTTCATTTACTTAAGAGGGTATGTAGCTGCATTTGATTAGGTGAAGATTCATTTTAAGATTATTTAATCCCAACTGCTCATATGGGGACTTATAATAGTAGAGATTAAATGTGCTTGATGGACTCCTGTGGACATGTGGACTTATCTTGGTGGCTTGATGAAAATCAAACGGTGGACGTTAAGCGAAGCTTCTTCTTCATGCGCGACATGGAAAAATTTAAGCACTTCATCGCCGATCGAACGGACACAACTTAATGATGACAATTCACAAACATGCATTCAATCTGAGCTATTGATCAAAGATGAAGAGGCACATCTAACGGTCCCGCCCAAATTCCTCTATAAATAACATGTTCTTTGAGCAAATTGAACTGTTTGGAAAACTTAGTTCTTGAATCTCTTGTTTTTTAGTTTCTTCTAAACTCAATTTTCGCATGTGAGGAGTGTTTGAAATCAAGATTTAGTGGAGAGAATTGGAAGAAATCACCTCTTCAACTCCAAACTTCATTTTCGAAATCGTGGAATGAAAAGCCTTTGATCCAGAAATTAATTGGATCATTTCGAGCACAACTTTGGGAAAGATTATGTGTTTTCCTCCTAATCTTTCTTCTTGTAACATTAGCTTTTAATTTTAAACAGTAGATTAATCCAATTGTAGATAACTTTAGATTTTCTCTCTCTTTACGAACGAAATTTCTTCCTCGATTTCACTCCTTGATATCTCCACGAATACTGATTTAAATTTCATGATTTTTTAATTCCATGGATTCCTCTTGGAGTCTTCTTTCTTAATATACTAAAATCCCTAATTTCTCACCTCAATTCATCATCCAATTTGATCAAATTTCAAAGACACCTAAAAAATTTCATTATTTCTCCATGGATTCAACCTTTATTCCCGATTATACTCTTGAATTAGTGATTTAATCTTTAAATTGGTAAATTTGGTAATTTTTTTGACATGAGTTTGTGTGTATTCAATGACCGCACGAAATCCTACATGGGGTCATATAAAATTTATGACCCTTTTGGAAACATTACTATGGGTGGAAGAAGGCATTCCCATTTACCTTGACCTCTTTTGTGACTCATCTCAATTGAATTGGCTTCTTGGCTACTCAAATTAGGGGCATTGACCACCTAGATGAGATTGCCAACATCCTTCTTAACATGTGCAAGGGGTTATGACTGGTGCAACAGCTAGATGGAAGCCCAGAATAGCATGGACTTGGCAAATAAATGTCCCTCGTAACCAAATAAGGGGTCTCAAGCAACCTTCTCAAACAACATCATTTTGACCTATCTAGGTCCTCACCGCCTACAGTCTTGTACAAATCATGAATCCCACACTTTTTTATTTTAAAAAGAAATAGAAGCCTTCATCAAAATATAGATGAATGAAATCAAGATCTTCTAAGAAAGTCTCGATAGCTACCATGTTAAAGCTATGGCTTGCAAATGTGACAAAAATGTATGGTCACATGTAATATGTGGTACATTGTGCAAAAGGGAAACAAGATGGTGGTGATAGTCCTCCATTGGATAAAATATTATCATTCAATGATGAATTCCAAAGGCAGAATATTAGGGCTTTGTTTTAAAAATAACCTTCTAAAAGAGAAAAGGAGAGTGGATGAAAGAGAGAAAAGGGAGACTAGAAGAAAACATTTATAAACACACAATTTTCAAGAGTGACCCTTGAATCATACTACTGCCTCTGTCATGGTTGTAATCACACTAGTGTAGCAAGAGAGAGAGAGAGAGAGATGCAAGAAAAGGGGGGAGGGAGAGAGAGAGAACACATTATTGAAAAATTCAACATTATTTCTTGGATGTGCACAAGACATTTTTTGGGCAACCAAGGCAAAGTTTTGAAGACCTTAGCATGGCCCCAATGGCTAAAGCTCAAGCATGCAGCTCAGTTGGCATGTTGGCATGCTTAGCGCATAGAGAAAATGCAATTGGAGAATCACATTGTGCACCATGGTACATGTATATGCAGCACTCATTGTAGCAGCATGACTCACATGAGCAATTGTGTGCAGGGCAGCTACACCGACTAGGCATAGTGGCAACCTATGATGTCGCAAGTCATTGGGCAAAGTGGCCAAACAAACCAAGCCGGATGAATTGGTGTTGTGCCATAGGGTAGGAGTCTAGCTCTCAATGCAAGGAAAAGTCTGGTGCTAGGACTGCCAATGTTAGAGGACAAAGTAGGTGGACTAGACACCAATATATTGGTGAAATCTGATACACCTACACCGTGTAAGATGCAATAGGTCAGTTGGACAACTATGCCAAGAAATGGTGAAGATGAAGATATCGTGCTATCAAAGATTCCTTCAAACTATTTCATGGTCATTTGCTCCTTATTTAAAAGTGTGATTGACACTTTTTCAAACAAATACCATGTGATATTTTCCAGTAAATGCTCCCATCCACTACAATGTGCTTTAGCTAATCATGGTGAGGATGTTCAACAAAGGTAAAACTTTATTTGGCGTCACATATGTGGCGAGACTATCAGGAATGATAACATGCAACCTATACTTATAATTACATGATTATTAATACAAATTAAGACATAAAACATTAGATTTCTATACCTATTATCATACTTTGAGTACATACTTTAGTGTAATTTAAAAATTATAATATCAAAATACATTATTTAAGTAATAATCCTGCATAATTAAAGTTAACACTTTTTTATAATAGATTATTCCCATTTTATATTTGAGATTATAATTAATTTTTAATTATAAATAATCACAAAAAAAGATTTTGTATGTACACTCACTTATTTTTCTAATTTTATTTCCAAAGAAAATGAGTATACTTTTTATTTAAAAATTTATTCTCTTGTTATTTATCAAATTTGACTTTTTAAAACGATAGACTATTTAGTTTTTGATAAAAAAAATTGAATTAAAAAGGAATTATGTTTTGAAAGTTATGAGTTTTCTAAGTTCTAAAGATTTTTATGGAAATTTTATGAATTTTTCTTGATTTATTTTGAATTTATTTTTATTAAAAATAGGGGTTTGGATATGCATGACGACTTGGTAGCTGACATGGTGAGTGTGCTTGCATGTTGCCAGTGCCAACATTTGAGCGCACAATGTGTTGCATGCATGTGCGTGTCACTAGCGCGTACGATTAGTGATTAAGAACCCTGTTGAGGGCATAAGCTAACCATATGGACTGTTGTATTATTTATAGGTGTATATTTCCCTTCTTTTCTCTTTCAGGGACTAAGTATTTTTGCAAGTGACGTGGCACATCTTGAAGAATTAGATCAAAACATAAAAGACGATTCAATTTGAGCCCTTCACTTTCACTTAAGTGAAGAGGATGCGTAGTGGGTTTTGAGTGGATGAAAATAAGCCTTTATTAATGTCGATCAATTCTAGCCATCCATTTGGAAGTTATAATGGTCCATGTTGAATGCACCCGATGGGCTTCTTCCAGCCATGCATGATTGAAAATCAAATGGCAACTGTTTCACGACTATTTGCATACACATGCTCACACGGCACAATCTAGATGTTCCATCAAGAGTCTAAGGGCCACAACTCAATGATAGAGATTCGTTTCCTTGAAATTAATCAAAACTATTGAGTAAAGAAGAGAAGACCATTCAACAGCTACACCCAAAATTTCTTCTATTTATACTCTCTCTCTTTGAGAAAAATTTATTCTTTGATGTTTTGATCAATCAAAACTTTTGGCTCAATCCTTGAATCTCTTGTGTTCTTCTTCTTATGGACTCATTTTCCTGTCTAGGAGTAATTTATACCAAGATTTCGTTGAGACAAAAGGAAAAATTTTCTGCTTGAACTCCAAATTTTGGTTTCTTAAAATGCGAAATGAAAAGTCTTGATCTGGAAATTAATTGGATAATTTCGAGCACAATTTTTGGTAAGATTACATATTTTCCTCCTAATATCTCATCCTAAAACATTAGATTTCAATTTCAATTTGTAGATTAGTTTAATTTTATAAAGTTTTATGATTGTCTCTCTCTTCATGATCGATTTTCCTTTCTTGATTTTGCTCCTTGATTTCTTTGTAAATACTAATCCAAATTGAGTTATTTTTTATCTTATGGATTCGTCTCAATGTTTTCATTTCAAAAATACTTATTTCTTCCATCAATTCATCATCCAGTTTGATCAAATTTCAAAGATATCTTAAAAAATCTCCTAATTCTTCTTGGATTTGATCCTTAGTCAACATTATACTAGTAAATTTAATCTTAAAACTTCAAATTGGTGATTTTGGAAATTATTTTCGACACGAGAAAGTGTGTTTTCAATGACCACACAATTTTGTTTTCCCAATGGACATGGGAGAAAGAGTGTTGCCTAACCTCATAGCGTGACACACAAACCCAGCTGATGGCAAAACCTCATATAGAAACATTCAGTCCTTAACTATCAACTTGAAATAGTTAACATGCACTTATTTTATGTCGCTAAGATCAAGTGTCAATCTGTTCTTCCTTGTGAGATTGACTAGATCCTTGAGCTTGTCTAAGTCCATTTTACCATCATCGAAGACAAACTGTAGAAATGAAAAGGATATTGAATCATAAGTTATATCTAAATTGAATGGAGACAAACGATAATCTAAAAAATACAAATAGAAGGTAAGCATAAAAAAAATTTCAACGTGAAGAAAATGTCCATAATAGTACAATTCTAAACATAGATAGACTTTATTTAGTCCTTAAAGTAATTTATTTTGAAACAAGAAAACAAAGGAAAAATCAACATTATAAAAACAATGGCCATGTGATGATGAAACAACAAGAGAGTTCACAAATTTTCTTGATTATTTTGCATATTTGTAAATTTTATTTTATTTACACCCAAATTATTGCTAGCTAGTGTGCCATGTGGCACACTCTTATTGCACGATCTCAATCAATGGCTAGGATTTCTCTAAATTAAAATCATGAAATCTCATGATCTGGATGGAGTTTTAAGCTGAAATTTTATGTCTAGATTCATCTTTTAACCCTCTATCCATCCATAGCCTTGGGCTGAAGAATTGAGCTAGAAAAAATATTTTAATGATTGAACTCTTTTACCCCATTTGATACTCAAACCCTAGGAACCCACCTATAAAAGCCTTCATTTTCTCTCTCCTTACAATTTTTGAATCTCTCTTAGCATCAGGCAAATTTTAGAAAAGGAAAAAGAGAGGAGGCCAATGCCCAAGGAGGAGCATTCTTTGATGCTAAATCTTCTTGTGAAGAAGGGAGCAAGCAAAGATCGTGATCGGAGTGGATCAAGCATCACCAGGCCAACGACTAGCACACCAATAGGGTTTGAGCAAATATTTGGATTGTATTTTGGCATGTGAAAATCTCCAGACACATTAGACATGTGTTTTCTTTTCTCTTTTACTTTTTATTTTATTTTATTGTAGTAGCTATTACATCATCTACGTGTACATCTCTCACTCTCGCCATCACCCCCCATAGATCCATTGTTACTGCCATCCATCCTTCTCATTTTTCAATCATATCATCCCCATTTCCATCCCTTTTAAACTCATTCTCACATCTCTTTTCTAGTTTCTATATTAACTCTAAGATAAACTCAAAATTATTCCTCGCACTCACCTCCGTGTGCTCCATTTTCACTCGTGCATATTCCCTGGCCCTTGTCTTTCTTATGAACATCTAACCTCATTACTTTAGCTACCTATGGTTTCGACCCTTGCTGACATTATACTATGGAATTATAATTTATTTCATAAAATCATCGCTCAACAACAACAAAAAATACATGCATTTGAGATGATCACCCCCCAACAAAATAAAATCATGATTCAAAAGATGAAATAAGACTAGCTCACCATTGTCTTATCTACAAAAAGAAGGAATCCTCCCAAAGGCCTATCCAAGGACATCACAATTTGATGAGAGAGGATAGATAGACAGATGTTGAGTGTCCCATTGTATTTCATATGCCAGGAGAAAATACTAATGATGGTGTTTTGAAAATAATGATCAAGGATGTACTTGTTGACTTGAAAGATGTATTGATTCCCGATGATTCAAATTTTTTTAGTACTAAAAAATAATTTGACAAGTTAATAGTCAAAAAGATGTTGCTCACTTGTGCAATAGGAACACCATGGGTGACCCTTATCCATGCATGAACCTTTAAAAGTAGATTGGCTCCAAGTAATGATTGTTGTGATTTAGAATCAATTTGTCCTCTCTCACTACTTTGAGGTTGACTTTGAGCTGTCATCTTCTAACACCTTTGCTTTGATACAAAGGCTGGTTGAGGTAAAGTGCAAGGAGAGAAGAGAAAGGAGTGCCACCAAACACCACTAACACGACTAAGAGAATAATCATTGACAAGGGCATAGAGATGAGTGAGACCAAGAGAGAGAGATATCCATGTCATACTTTCCGTCACCCCACATTTATAGTCATAATGGATTTGACCTAATGACAACCCTTTAGTGAGAGCTAAATAGGATAAGATTATCTACCAAGATGTTCTTATCATAGTCTTAGCCAAAGTTAGGAACCCTTTCCCAATTCAGGATATGAATTCATTCGTTTCCATATTCTGGATTAAGGAATATTGGGAACCTATAAAGTTGACCCTTCATTGAATTCCTCAGAATCTAGATCCTTCACGGGCTGGAAATGATCAATCTCCCACCAAAATACTTTCAATTGCACATTAGATATGGTTCATTGGTTTAGATTTGTTGCATTTTCTGCCAGCCTATTGAGACTCCAGTCATCATCATTCATTGCACAGTCATCATCAACTTTTGGGCACTTCATCCCGCAACTCCCAAAGTATCAATTAAGAGACACAATTTGTACACCTTATGCTTCACGATTCCCAATGGGCACGTATGAATATGTGCCTCTTTGGATCACCATGTATGCTAGCTTGGGTTTTCGCTCCTAAGGATTTAAAAGGTTGCTAATCAACTCTTTGCCTTCAAGAATCAACCAAATGTTGTCAAACCTATGGACAATTGGTAAAGACAATTGCATTTGGACGTTTCCTGAATACACACCAGCTGAGCTGGATAGAAATAAACAATCAAGTGATCAGCCACTGAGATTCAATCCCTTCTGCTGCAATGCTGATAAGAGTGTGCTTTGACTTTGCCCCCAAATTCTTTATTCAAGGGGGCACATGAGACTCCTTCTCTATTGCCATTATCTGAATGTTTTGAATAGGTTGCCTCCATGTCATTAGTCCATCCATGAGATTTCACCATATTGACCTTTTCTTGAATCCACACCCGTTGGGCTGAGAAGAAATAGACGAAGTTGAATATTTAGCCATTAACCCTTTCCTAAGTAATCACGAGAGAGTTTTATCAACTCATTTCCCTTGAGTCATTGCCTCAAATAGGCTTACATCCTTGAGAGAAAAAATTGGTGTGGTCATTGAATACACACAAATTCCTGTAAAAATAATCACGAATTACCAAACTCACCCATTTTAGGAAATAATCACAAATTCAATAGCATAGTGGTGAATAAGGGTCAAATCAACGGAGAATTCAGGGATTTTTTAAGAACTATTTGAAATTTGATCAAATCGGATTTGAAAATGTGGTGAAAAATTAAGGAAATTGAATTATTTGGAAAGAAACTCAAAGACGAATCCACGGAATCAAAAATCACAGATATTGGATCAAGATTCATGAAGAAATTGTTGAGTAAAGTAGATAGAAATTTCTGAACAAAAGTTTACGAAAAACAGAAATTAAAAATTAAAATTGACTAAATCTATGATTCAAAATTGAAATATAATGTTATAGGAAGAAATATTAGGATTGAAACTTAATTTCTAACCCAAGATGGTGCTAAAATTGATCTAATTCCTTGCCGGATCAAAGGCTTTTCATTCGCAAATTCAAAAATGATCGTTGGCATTTAATAGTCAATTTCTCTCTATTCTCTCAATGAAATCTCACTTTCAAACACTCCGTGGATGCAAAAATTGATCTAGAAGCAATTGAAAGCAAGAGAGTCAAGGATTCTTAGGTTACTCGAAAAACCTAAGAATGATTTACAATGTCGCAGAACATCTCAATTTATAGGGCAAAGTGGGCGTAATCGTCGGATCGCGCTTTAATTCTTCGATCAACGGCTCTAATGAAATGCAGAGATGCGAAATGTTACAGTTAAGTAGTGGCCATTGTATCAAAGATAGACCGCCGAGATCTTGCCACGTCACGCGTGAAGAAGTCACGGGTGAAATGCTCGTCGTTTGATCTTAATCTGATGCTCCATACGCGTTTCGTTGGTTTTAATATCAGCTGTTATAACTACTCAGATCAACGGTTATGATTAAATCATTCAAAAATGATTTGTGAACAAAACGGAATGCACCACATACCCGTTCACTTAAGTGAAGATCGATAATCGCGATCAGACGCTCCATGCGACGTCACATCACATGCACACATAAAGACATAAAAAAGTCCCACATGATAAAAATCGAAACAATCACGCATATATAATGAGTATGTGAATAAGAAGAGAGCAAAAATCCTTAACATGGGTGTTTTCTCCTTATTTAAACACACACACACCCACACGTGCGCACACTCACACACACGCGCACTCGCACACACGTGCGCTTGCACACTGCGCGCACATGAACATGTGTGGGACACGTGGCGGTCTCATATGTCTCCACGTGGTGCCACTCTTTTGTTAGCGCCACGTCAGCTGAGACATGAGCACACGATAAAATATTTTTTTTAATGAAATTAATTTTAAATAAATCAAATTAGATTTATAAATTTATAAATTTATTAAATTTTCAGAAAAATTTTTAGAAAAAATACGTAAAAATTAAAAAAATCATATCTTTTAAAATACAACTTCAAATTCATCCAAATTTGTTTCATTGGATCAAAAATTAAATTACCTATCATTCTAAGTTGAATTTAATAAATAATAAGAGAATACATTTTTATTTCAAAAATACACTCATTTCCTATATAATTTAAATGTAGAAAAATAAATGAGTGTATAAAAAGTTATTTCTCTTATTATTCAGCATTAAAACCTAAATATAATCTCAAATAAAAATGGGGATAATCTAATTTTAAATATTTCTCTTTAGTTTGTCATAATTATCCCTAAATTAGTGCATTTTTTAGATTATAACTTTTTTTAGAATGATGGAAAAATACTAAAACAATATGATAACATGCATTAGAATGGAATGTTTTATGCCTTAATTTGCATTAATTATCATATATTTTCATGTATAATTTGCATGTTATCAATCCCCTCCTCACTTAAAGATGAAATCAAAAACTTTAACAAGAGAGAGAGAGAGAGAAAGAGAGAGATGAATGATAATTGGCCCCAACCTAGTCACTTGAACAATCGACCCATGATTTTCAGTTTCTGATACTATTTTAATTTCTAAAAACCCTAGGATTTAATGACTGGAGGTGGAGAACTGCCACAAAAATTGTAGAAAATAAATCTTAGTTTTCTCAAAATAGAAATACAAAATATAGAGATCACAAGGTAAAGATGCAAGGAAACCAGAAAACAACATATAATACACCCCTAATAACAATGATAGTTGATCCTTGAGAGTGCATGATAGTGCATTAGGAAAACAATAGAAGCAATAGATATATTACTAAAAGAAGTAAATGCATTGATGTGACAATAACATGGCTCGGTCCTTCATCAAGGTATCTTAGTGTATTGACCGAGTTAATGCCACCACCAATTTGCAATCTGCTTAGAAATGATAGGAAAATCACATCAAACATAAACTTATGGCACAAAAAAAGAAAACTGAGTAGATCTTGTCTGAAATTGCAAAAGAATGATTGGTTAGACTACTTGACCAACCAACTTCCTATCCCCACTAATATTTGAGCCAAAGGAAAGCAAACACAACACGGATCAATGAGGATGAGGATCTCCTGTGATCAAAACCATTTAAACTAAACCGAGTAAGATTTAGTCTCAGCTCTTTGATTCGTTTGATGACAAGTTCAATGATCGCCATTAAATCTCACTTACTCCTTTTCGTCAATCACTTCTTATAATATGCAAGAACATGAGGGTAGGTCGACTAATGAACAGGGATGTGGATCTCGACTGATTTGTTGGATATTTTTATGCCTACTTGAAGTCTATAGGAAGATGAGGTTTAACAACATAGGGAGAAAAAAACTACAATTGAGATAGAAAAGGGCTTTTTAATTCCAGGATCAGATTCAATGGAAATTCTTCCATGAGAATAGTTAGATAACCTAGGTTAGCATGTAAAGCTTCAAGGGCTGCATATTGGCTCAAAGGATCGGCACCAAGCATTATAACATGGCCACCTAAAAGCCCTCATTCACGTACATTTGTGCAATCTCCGTAGGAGATCTGCTAGGCACAAAGTCAGTTATGAGTGATGATCAATTTCTCTCGTTTGAGTCCTTTAGAGTTGATCTCACTATTTCCTTCACTTTTCTTTGGAAATAAATTATTTGAAATCAGATGTCGTAATTTCATTTTCATGGATTTTTCTTTGGGATGAGAGTGCTTCACAGACCCTAGAGTTAACACAAAGCTAAAGAACATAAAAGAGCAAGGTTCTAATAATTATATAGGCACTGATTGAAACAAAAATTTCCCATAAGAAAGATAATACAGATAAGAGAGCGAGAGAAATATAGAGAGGGGGAAAAGGAGACAAAAAGGGCACAAAAATGGGGTGTGGGAGAAAGCACGTATCCTCTTTTCAGTCATTATTTTGGTTAAATATCAATAAATTGAGTGAAGCTCCTAGATGCATAATCTTCGTGGCAATAATTTGTAATATTCAATAGTACTACATAAACTATTACAAACATTCCAAAAGTGGTACAATTCACTCAGTTTTCTTTTAGTGTGGCTAAAAAATTTTCCCTTTCAAATTTCCTTGATCAGTCATCGATTGGCAATCCTTTGAAAGTATATTAAGCTAAAAACAAAGAAATGTAGTACAAATTTCAAAGTCATTTTATGTTTTACCACAATTCCATTTTTGTTTGTTGTCTTACTCTATAGATTTCCCTAACATATAATCACCACAATAAATATTTGAAAGCTGTTAAGCACCCAATCTACTTGGGATGTCAGTAGTTTCTCAAAAATATTTATAATTTGTAGGAGAATTGATCAAAATTTCTAATTGGAACTATTATGGGTTACAAAGGAGGACACAAAATAGTTCAAATTATGAAAATTTTATAGAGATCAGGGTGGTTGGAAAACTGCCATGGTCACTCTGATGTGTTGTCCATATCACTCTCTCTCCCCTGAAGACATTCATAGCGTGTGGAAAAGCCACACACATTTGGTGTCATGGTGCAAGATATTGATCTAGTCGCATCTACATGCAATTATAAAGCACCAACACACACTCTCTCCCTCTCTACCATTTGGCTATTACTTCTCAACCCTTCCTCTACCTTCACCCTCTCTCCCTTATCATATGAATACATAAGGGAAGTTTGGATTGCACAATCCATTCAATTGGCCATCTTAACTTTAGAATATGCCTTGTCCATTCGAGATCAACAATCTAATGATTTGGATCACTTAGGCCTTTTTTGGGTGGGATGTGCTGGCTAAGAATAGTTGTATTATCATATTATGAGTTTTTTTTTAATTGGATAAATGAATCATCAATTGATCGATCCCATCATTGAGTTTTTTTCTTAAGAAAAGGCTCGGTAATCAAATTTTCAAGCACAATTTGAAGCTTATCAAATCTAGTAGAATGAGCCACTAGGCATGTTTGAGTATAAGTGACTAGAGTCAACCCAATAGGACCTAAGTCTTACATGGGGCATATCTTTCTTTATATTCTCTTTTCCTTAATATATAGGGGCCTGGATGCCATTTTCTTAGATCAATCAAGTATATAAGTCTTTACCTATTCACATGGTATCAAAGCCATGAAATCAATCCTTGGCCTAAGAATGTTAAGGTGCTATAATTGGGCCATTCCTGGCTTATTGTTATAGTACTAACATCATGCTCCGACAACCTTTTTCTTTGTTACCGATGCCATTGTGTAACTATTGCCTTGCTTTGATAGCTATCATAGGACTCTCAATTCCTCTGCCCATGGTTGGAAACTTCTTAAGCCTTGGATACCTCCTACTAATGGCTACTACATGCCAACAAGTCAATCAAATGTTCAGGTCTCTGAACCAATGACTCATTGAGTTTTATATTCATTGAAATCAAATTTATCCTTTGTAATTCTTATGTAATATTTCCAGTGAGGTCTATGAGCATAGCCAATGACTAAGTAGACTATGATGATATCATAATACAACAATCACTAGTCTTTAAGTATATGTTCTAAACATTCCTATTTAAGGGATCTTTTGGCTAGAGGCATGAAGACGCCTAGAATGGATTGAAGGTAATTTTTTGGAAATAGTGTTCATTAAATTGATCTATCTAAATCCTCATATAATTATACCTAACTAAAAATTAATTCATGTCATGGTTGTGTGTGTGGTCCTTTGACGCAAGACTAGAGACATCTTGTGTATACATGATTGTGTTTTAACTATGACTTACAAGTCTTTGACCGTGAGATCTTCAAAACATTATAGATTGGATACAACATGAAGTCCTCAAAGATGATTGTGCTCAAGATAAGATCATCCTCCTTATCTATTTGAGAAGATTAACTCAAGAAACTGATATGTAATGAAATCCTTGGCCAAGGTATTAGAAACATTGGAAAATGTTTTCTCAATGATTTTTTGTATGCATCAAAACTAACTTGAGTGATTGATCAAGGCTTGAAAGTTTACCATACTTTAATTCAATTTAGGAGTCTCGCATAGACGGAGGATTATATAACTGTGATAACTAAAGACAGAAAGGTTCCACAAAAGTATTATTATGCACTCCATATCTCCTAGAGCAAATTGTGTAGCTTAGCATCTTAGTAGCTAGAAGTTTATCTTATCAATTGGGTTAAATGAATCATCAATTAATTAATCTATATATTGATATAGATAATCAATAATATTTACAAATAAGAGTTATTTAGTCCATGAATTAATTAACTACCGAGATATATAAACCTAGAGAGTCACAAATAAGGTTTGTGGACATTGGTGGATATAGACATAATTTTGAAAGTTATAACAAAAATTTCATATACCCAATGTCTATGAATAACAAGAGAATGACTACAACTCAATGTGCCCATAAAAATTTTGTAGAAACTCTCTCCTTCTTCTCTTTCTTCTTCTTAAAGAATATCAAAGAAGTGATACAACTATATGACGATCGTATGGATATCACTAGAGGTTGGACACTTGAACAACTTGGAGAACTCTTTCAGTTAACCTTCAAAGTATGGATTTTAATCTATACTAGATGATATGATCATCAACTCTTAATGCATCCATTTTTAAAGGTTAAATTCAATGTCTTTCATTGTATTTAATGTTTGATCACAGGTTTGAGACCTTATCTAGAACTAGATTAATGGAGATAGAGAAGGAGAGGGAGAGAACAAGTGTAGAGATTGAGGAAAGGGGAAGAACTAGAGTGAAAGTGGGATATTGTTTCTAGAGAAGAGCTAGAGAGAGAGAGAGAGGGCCATTTGTTGAAGGCACAGAGGTAGAGTATGAGCAAGAGGCTAAAGAAAGGAGAGCATTAGAGATATTGAGAAACAATGAAGAGGGTAGAGCAAGAGTGTTTGCAAGAGAGACAAGTTAGGCCAACCTACGCTGACATCGTCAAGTGGGGTCAACCCAAATAGACAACCCAACTGAACCAACCTACAGCTAGCATAGTTTTCTAGGTTGGGTCATTCATTAAATTTTTAATAATCCAAAATTAAACTATAAATTACTTGAAAAAGGATTTGAAAGGAGGTGCATTGTCTTCTTGGATAGTTATTATCATTTGATTCCACATCCTTTCATTTAATAAATTGACAAATATATTTGATGTTTTGCTTTTTCTATTAGCTTACCCTCTACTTATTTTTCCCTTGTTTTGTGGGCATGGAAGACCCTTTTTCTCAACTTACTAGACTTGACTAACAATTTATGTTATTCCTTATCAGTCTAAGTCAAGAGCTCAAATGGTAGCTGTTGAGTCTATTTATGTTCTGAATTATCATTTTAGATTCATTTTCTTATATTTTATTCTCCAATTAAGTTTTATATAACAGATGGATACTTAGGGAATGGCCTCCCTAGAGGAGAGAGAGAGAACAAGATAAGAGAGAGAGAGAGAGAGAGAGACATGAAAGAGGAAGTTTACAATCATAAGTTTTCCCACTATGATGCACCCTTGATAAATAAAATAAAAGTATTTACTTTGATTTCTATAGACTAGTCCCAACACTCTCACTCAAGTTATAGAATAGGTGTAGATCATTTCTGATTTCTCCATCTTTCTATTTGGGTATCAAGGCAGTTTTCCCATTATTTTAGTATCAGTCTTAACTGTTTCCATGTGAATATACTTTCTTCTATTGTTCCATTTGTATATAAATACTTTCCCAACATCTAGAAAAAGATAAAAATTTGGGAAGTTTCAGTATTACTTCAATTAAATGAAATTTTTCTATTGACCGTTTCCGTGATCGCCAGTCCATATATGTTAATGGTATGGTGAAATGCTTTTTATATTTTCTACAATGGAAGGTCTCAGAAAGGGTTATCAAAAATTTTATGACAAGGATAAATTTTGATAAAATGATGAAATTCATGGTATGAAGGAGTCATAGAAGATTGCATTATTTTCTTGGAATATTCTTACTTGCATAAATCCTTACTAGTAATAATCAAATAAATTCTTATGGTGTATGCACAACTAGAATTTGTGTTCTTCTTTGGCTGCTAACATAATGATAGGATCTTATAAAACAATAAATTTAGAATCGATACAGTAAATATTTTTAATGTTGAGCACAACCTCATGTTGGATTTGTCTACCAAAATTTGTAGGAGGTAATGTTGACCAACTTTAATCAACCGTTATTTTAAAAAATATTAGAGGTCTATAAAAAAAGATACCTACTTCAAAAGTGACGACAACATACTATCAACCTAATATTAAATAAAAAAACTATTGAAATATTTGATTTGACATACTACCATGTGACACGAAAAGGTCAACTTATAACTCATTCGAAAGAGGCCATTGAGTCATAATTGTTTTACATCAATGAAAATTCACGCAAAAAATCTACCTACCCTCTTCTATATCAGGTTTGCTTTGGTACCATATGATACAATAATCATATCTCTCATTACTATGAGATAATGAAATGGATGTGATTTGAACTAATCCTGGATTTCTGTGTTTGAATAACTGTGCTGTTAAGAATTTCCTCGAAAATTCTTTTTTTTTAAGTAAACTTGTGCAACTAAAGTACTTAATTCAGTTTTTCTGTATATGACTATCCCACCTTTCTCATCATAAACGTTCAAAAGAAATTCATCTTTCTTTGACAGTAATTGGCAACGATCTTCATATATGCCGTGACGATCGCATTGCTCTGACTTTTTAAAAATCCTTAATTTCATGGATAGACACCAGGCAGTAGACTTCTAATTAGCCGCCCAGGTAGACGCCATTAGCTAAGCTGCCCCCCGTCGCTTCTCCTGGAGATCTTCGAAGTTTGACTTTTAACCCGCCTGACTTTGACAGATCTTTAGAGTCTGTGGCTTTAGAGAGAGAGTTATGAATCACCCTATTTAATGTGGCTTTAGAGTCTCACCGATCTGCAGTTAGACAAATCAGAGTTGAAAAACAATATCAGAGATTTCTAGAAGAGAGACCTGCAACGCCATAAAATACTCCATGAATCGACATAAATATGTATGTATCTACATGGAGATAGACAGAGAGGCACGTGGAGCGAAGAGAGAGAAGAGAGACTGTCGGTTCTTCTCAAGACCACCATCTCGTTTCTATCTCTATCTCTCACACACACACACATTGTATGACCCTTCACTTCATTGGATAGATACCAGCTAAGAAACGTCCAGTTAGACGCCATTAGGTTAGCCGCCCCCAGTCGCTTCTCCTGGAGATCTTCGATGTTTGACTTTCACTCGATGGCGTAACGGGAAGTTATCATTATCTCGCCCGTGGACCCTCCTGACTTTGACAGATCTTTAGAGTCTGTGGCTTTAGAGAGAGAGAAAGAGAGAGAATCACCGTATTTAATGTGGCTTTAGAGTCTCACCTATCTGCAGTTAGACAAATCAGAGTTGAAAAAAACAATAGCAGATATTTCTAGAAGAGAGACCCGCAACGCCATAAAATACTCTATCAATCGAGATAAATATGTATGTATCTATCTGGAGATAGAGATAAATATGTATGTCTAGGCGGAGAGAGAAGAGAGACTGTAGGTTTTGATTGCGTGCCACGATTCCTCAATGTGACTGCAGGATGTGATTGCGCCAACTATTTCTCAATTGACAGTAGCACGAGTTGACTTTCAGCGGAAATCTTCTGCCATATATCACCGATCCCCAGCATTCAGCCTGCGCTGCAGTGTTCCCATGGCGTCCTCAATTAACCCTTTGCAGAACATTGAGGGTGAAGGAAAAACCCTGGTTTCCTCGTTCTACGGAAAGCAAGAAGCTATTGGATTTTCAAAGGATTGTGGAGCCTCGAGCCAGCGCCTGTAAGAAAGATCTGTGCAGGCTGAGGTGGCTGTCCTCTCAGATTATCGGCGCTGAAGCGGCCATAGTCTCACCATTCGGCCGCAGAAGGATCGTATATTGTGATCACATTGCGTCCGGCCGATTCCTGAGATGCATTGAAGAATATCTGATCACAGAGGTTCTTCCGTTTTATGGTTCGCTCGTTAATCTTCTCCTTCATCATTTTAATTTTTCATCTGCTAAATTTTCGAGAAACGGCCGCCCTCGTAAAATCAGAAAGCGCTCGCTCTCTCACTCTCCGTCTCTCTCTCTCTGTATATATATACTTTCCTCTGTCCTTTTTACTCTATCTATCTTTCTCTCTCCTCTATTCTTCCCTCTTTTCTCTCTCGTGCTCTCTCTCCCTCCCTCGCTCTCTCTATCTCTTTCTCTACTGCTCTCTCCTCCCTCCTTATCTCTTGAAGGATTATCAGATGATGAGGTTCTTCCGTTTTATGGTTCGCTCGTTAGATCTTCTCCTCCATCTTTTTAATCATCCTCTTATTTTTTGAGAAAAGACCTCTCTCTGCCGTCTCTCTCTTTGTCGTCTCTCTCTTTGTCTGTCTCGCTATCTCTATCCGTCTTTTTGTCTCTCTCTCTCACTCACTCTCTGCGTCCTTTCTGCATGTATCTGTCTCTCTCTATCTCTCTCTGTGTGTCTCCTACCAGTTCAAGTTCCTATGACCGGCCCATGAGAGTGATGCCCGGCTCAGATCCATCGGTGAGACTCGTTACTCTATGGAACGCGTCTCTCTCTCTCTATCTGTCTGTCTCCGTCTCTCTATATCTCTGTCTATCACTCTCACTGGGCATCCGCTGTCCAGTCCGGAGGGTCCTGACCCTATCCTACTGGTAAAATAATTAATAAAATATGAATATTTTATTTAGGTCAAAGGAGAGAGAGGGGAAAAGAGAGTGAGCAGAACTGGAAATAGGGAAGGCGGGAAAAGAGGAGAGAGAGAGAGAGAGAGGGAAAAGGAGAGAGAGCGAGTAACTGGAAAGGGGAGAGAGAGAGAGCGTGATATGAGGAGAGCGTATAGACATGAGCTGGAGAGAGTGACACTGTAGGGGAATATTATTAAAATCCTTATAGTTTAAATATTTAATATAAGGCTCGGTCCGGAAGAAACGTGAGAGTCAGCCGGACCGGGAACCCCGGACTCCGGATGTCTCTGTACCCTCTCTGTCTCTAACCGGTTCAAGTTCGTTAAACCGGTCCACGAGTGTAAGGCCCGGTTCAGATCCCTCGCAGATAGAGTCGTTAATATCCTTCCCTCTCTCTCTCTCTCCCATCTCCCCTTTCCTCCCATAATCTCTCTCTTAGATCTCCATCATCGTTCTTGCCGTCCGTTGCTTCTTCTTCATATTCAATGGGCATGAAATCTCGCAGGGAACACCCACACAGTAGACAACTACGTGGGCCTCCACATGAGCGAGCTGGTCAAGCAGGCAACCCGTTACATCAAGAGCTGCACAGGAGCAGATTCTGACGACTCCTTGCTCTTCTGCGGTTCCGGCAGCACCGCAGCCATTAAACGGCTGCAGGAGGTGTTGGGCATCGCCGTCCCTCCGCTGCTGCGCGGCCGCCTTCTCGACTCTCTTCTTCCCAATGAACGGTGGGTCGTCTTCCTCGGCCCCTACGAGCACCACTCCAACCTCCTCTCGTGGCGACAGAGCCTCGCTGAGGTAGTCGAAATCGGTCTTGATCACCACGGAAAAGTGAACCTTGTTGCCCTAGAGGAAGCGCTTCTGTCTGCAAAGTATAAAGGCCGCCCAAAGCTCGGTTCTTTCTCTGCCTGCAGCAACGTCACTGGCGTCCAGACCGACACTCGCGCCATCGCTATCCTGCTCCACCGCTATGGCGCTTACGCTTGCTTTGACTTCGCTTGCAGGTATACATCCATTGTCTCGCCCCATGGAGGACCAAGAATCGTCGTTTTCATTGTTTTCTTTTGAGCAGTGGACCGTATGCGGAGATCAACATGCGCTCTGGGAAAGCTGACGGCTACGACGCAATTTTTCTCAGCCCTCACAAATTCCTCGGTGGCCCCGGAAGTTCAGGAATCCTGCTCGTGAACGATGCTCTCTATCTTCTCAAAGATGCGCCGCCATCAACAGCCGGCGGCGGCACTGTTCTCTACGTCAACGGCCATGACGAAGAGGTAATTATGTCCCCTTCTTCTGCTCTACCGTTCAATGCGTTTTCTGAAGTGAAAAATTGAACGTTGCACCAGGAGACCGTGTACAACGAAAACGTGGAGGAGAGAGAAGACTCGGGCACTCCACCAATAGTGCAGAAGCTCCGCGCCGCGTTAGCTTTCGCCGTCAAGTCCTTCGCCGGCCATGACCTCATCCGCCGTCGGGAGGCGGCTCTATGGCGGCGCGCCAGTTCACGGCTTTCGGCAAAACCGCAAATCAGGGTTCTCGGAGAGAATAATGCCGATAATTTACCGATTTTCTCCTTCATCGTGTACCCCAAGGTCTGCCACTCAGAAGGAAAGCACCTCCACTGCCATTTCACGAGCCGCCTGCTCAATGATCTCTTCGGGATCCAAGCACGCGGCGGCTGCGCTTGCGCCGGTCCATACAGCCACATCCTCCTCGACGTCTCGCATGACAAATCGTTGTCCTATCGTGACTCTATCCGAAAGGTACGAACAAAAATACCTTTTTATCATAGGATCTCATGAAGCATACGATAATCTATCCATATATTTATGTCTATATCTGACGATAATGAGATTTTTTTGTTCTAAATGATGCAGGGTTATGAAGGGCTAAAGCCGGGTTTCACGAGAGTGAGCTTCGCCTTCTATACGTCCACAAAAGAAGCGCAATTTGTGCTGGATGCCATTGAAATAGTGGCCGAGTATGGGCATAGATTCCTCCCGCTCTATCACTTTGACTGGAAGACCGGAGCTTGGAACTTCATTCATAATGAAAATTTAAAACTAACATGTACGGGAGCTCTAGGCGATGCTCTCCGCAGTTGTCGTGAAAAAGTTGCCCGGGTTCTCTTGCAATGCCGCCCGCTATTCAATTGCAGCGGAAGCGTCTCTGAAATATCAGCTCCCCCTTATGCAGACTATCTGCGCGTCGCACGTGATATCGCTAAGGCGCTCCCTGACTATCGCCTTTCAAAATACTCACTCCCCGAAGATATTGATCCCCGACTAGTCACCTTCATGGTTTAGCTTAGCGAAGCTCTGATATTCCCTTGTATTTTGAGAGAATATTTTCGGACATGAACGAGGAAGTCATCAAGCGATGACTTCCATGGCTTGATCAATGCCTGTTTCACCATTTCTTTGTAAGCAATGCAAAATTTCTGTATATCATTATGATTGACGCATTTTCATCAGTTCCTGCTTGTCGAACTCTAAATGTCATGAGTAATTTCGTGGAGTGCATCGATTCGATACACCGAAAAACTTCTAATTAGGGAAGAGAAAAACTGATAATTTCTTGCCCAATTTCAAAACAGTAAGTACACTCTATTAAGAAATTATGAATTTCTATAAAATCTGAAATATCGAAAAAAAAAATTTGTATTTCAATTAATATAAAAATCAATGTCATTGTATTTTTTTATGATAAACTGACGATTTAAATTTTATGTGAATTTACTTATATATACTACATATAATTAAAATTAAATTTTAATTTACAAAAAAATTTGAAAAAAAGTCTGTATTTATTTCTATGGAAACATTTCTTGGAAATATTTTTCATTTTAAAGGTTAATAGATATTTCAAATATGATGTATTGAATAATACAAATAAACTCTTATATGTTACACATTTGTTTATATGTGAATAAATCCAAAGAAATTCTAATTCTTCTCTCACAAATATTCATAATTTCGATCAATCCAAAAATTTTCAAAAAATAATGTGATGAAGGTAACAAATCGATCACAGAGGTATTCACAAATACACATTTAAGTCATCTAAAAAGTTAGTATCATCATGAGTGTTACTAATGTCAAATGCATGTGTTATCATCCACTATTGATCATCAACTAAATGTCACTGTCTAACTCACTTTGCCTCACTTAAAGGGCATTGTGAATCATGTTCTCATTTTATTTCAACAATTTTCTTTTTATTTAACTAGCATTGGTCTCTTCCACTAGTGGGAACCCCTTGTCCGAAATTATCTTACAAACCCCCATAATTTTCTTGTATTTTAGTCATTCGACATTGTAAGCCTTTTGAAAACCTCTTTTATTTGTTCGTGCCTTCATGAGTTACACCTTCATTTTCTATCATTTTCCCTTCTTACATGGCATCAGAGATTTAGTACCTCCCTAGGGTTGCTTTTCATTCACATCTATCTGATTCTAGATTCATCATTGTATTCCACACTCTAACCTATTTTCACTATCAATAGGCTTGAGCTAATTTAAGCTTGTTTGATTTTTCTTTCCCAATCCTTTATGTATACATTTTCTGATGCTCATTTGACATAAACGGCTTTACCTCATTGGAATATTCTTGGGAGGCTAGTGATTGGCTTAAATCGATGGCATGATGTCAATCAAAATCATTTGCAATTCAGCATTATCATTTTTGGCACTATATGGCGATGTGTCAGCGTTTTGGATTTCAATGCCTTGTTTTCAACGACTAGATTACCTTTTTTCATCACTAATTTGTTAAGTCAATAGTGTCATCTATTTCTGCGAGGTGATGGCGCGGTGTTTTTTGGCCCAAATAAGGGTCATATGACCGCTCTTGTTGATCCAAAAGGCAATTGCTTTGAGGTACTTACCTTGTTAAAAGAATTCTGTTTCAAAACCATCCTCTTGACCTGGGAAGCACATAGCATCCCCATTGTGCCCTAATGGGAGTGTGGGACCAAGATTCATTGATCCTTGAGGATAGTGCACATCTAGGTTGCCTCTTTAGAGAGAGAACAAAAGGTAAGTGCACAAAAGAAATCTAACCGTGGAATCATCACCTTGGATGATGGTTCTTGGAGAGTCTAGGAAACATTATCTAGTACCATGTGGAAAGATGCGAGAAGAGAATGAAAAAATTCACTAGAGCATATGTTAGGGTCGTGCAAGGAGAACCTATGTAGGGCTACTATAGATGGAGAATATAGAGATAGGTAAGTCTTGATTTTAAGTAGGTCTTACCTACCTTGTTTTGACCTTTTCAAAAATGATGTGTATTCTGTATAAATTCCTTGAAAAGGACACCATATGACAATTTTAATTACCTTAAGGCATTTGTCTTTTTGAGGTTTGTGGTATGTCATGGAGTATGACGTAAGTTTAAGGTTAATATGGCTTCGTTTGATAATCGTTTACTGATTGTTTGTTGAAATTAGAGTTTCAAAAATTCCTCTTGCATTTCATGAACCTAGAGCCCGACTAAATTGACCCATAGCACTGCAATTATGGATTAATATACATATCCAAAATATATACGCAAGCAGATTATTGTTTGTTAGAGAGGTAAGAGTTTTTATTATCTCTTAAATTTGTTCTACAGTTTTCCCTTTTTTTCTAAATCATGGTCAACTTTTCCATATTTATTTCTTCTTCCTTACACTTCTACTCAATTACTAATCCTCATTTTGGGTCTATCTTTCTTCTATGTCATTTTAGTCCTATGGGGTTGTGTTATTGCTAGCCATTTTTTCATCAATTATGTGACACCCTCATCACAATCTAAGAATAAACTCCCTACTATATTTAAAGCTTGACTATTCACTCCCTCAAAGAAACCATTAGCATTAGATAAGAGTTTACATTTCCATGATGAAGGCACTTACTTGTTAATTTTTTTGCTTTCTACTTGTGATTTGTAAAACAAGTCATTATGTTGACTAAAATATTAGCTTCCTATTCTATCAAAGAATTTTTTTTCCAATTGAAATTTTTTTCAAAAAAATATTTTTTTCCAATTTCTTTACATGACTTTTTTTGACCTATGCTTTTATTTCTATAACTTCCAAAGTTGTATTTAAGATGGCACTAAATAAGTAATCGTGGGAATTCTAAGTAATTATGGTCTAATCTAAATATAATTTCTTGTAGGGGTGTATGAATGGTGGTATTTGTTATTAATATTTATGAAATATTATATTAAGCAGCTTTTAGATTTGGATTGATAGCTTTTCGTCAAAATGATTTGAGAAGGTATGTCCTTGTTAGTGCAGGTACCAACAGCTTGAGTAATTGACCCACTTCGATTTCGGAATGAAAACGCCGCTAAGAATAAGCTCTAGATTACTTATTTTCTAATATGTTATTAAAACATTTGAATAAGAAATTCTAACGATAGGATTATCACTATTATTCTTTTAGTATTATAACAAGACATATGTTCCTAATGACACAAACAGTTAAGTTTCATTTGCATAAAACTATTAATTATAATTATTATTCCTATTATTTTAGTTTATATGCTTAATTTTTATATTACCATTAGTTTAGAATATCAATGTTTAATATCCATTGTTAAAACATGTTATTGTTCTTTATCTTATTATCACTGCTATTTTTGTCACATAGTTTAATTTGCATTTTAATTATTTTAAATTAAGTGTTGTCTAATTTATTTTTTTCTTTTTATTTTCAGTCAATCATTTTACAAAAAAAAAAATATGTATAATAAATAAAGAAATAAATATTTAAAGGAAAACTAACGATTTTTTTCTCTCTCTCCATTCACTCTTTGAAAACCAAAACTAACTAAAATCGCAAGTACCACTGAAGCTTGTGACTCTCTCCCTTGCAAAAGAAAAAGAGGAACAAGGGTTTTGCAAAAAGAAGACAAATACCAGCGATTCATTTCTCATGCACGCGTGATTGCTAAAAATTTCATGGAGAATTGTTATCTTCAGCGAAATCAAAAAGAAGGCGACGACATCTCCTCCCAACGGAAGCTTGTTCTCCAACGAGTTCTCCCATTTCTGAGATTTCCTTGTGTGTGTCTGTTTCAGATTTGAACGGTTCTTACAATCGTTTTTGTTTTAGATTTCATGTTTGATTTATTTGTTTTTTATTTCGATTCTAGGTTGGTTGGACTGATCTAAAATCGAATTCCTAAATTTTGAAGTCCACCGTATCGATCCTCGAGTTAATTTTTTTTAATTTAGTTGAACTGTTGGTATCCTCTTCTTTATAAACTGATTCTTTTCCCATTGGAGTCTCAATCTTTTTTTTCTTTTGGTTTTTGAAAGTAGACACCCACATACAAGTCGGCAGAAGAGAGGATGTTTGGTGGCGTACGACCTCCGTTGCCACCCAGGCACGATATCACGGCGCCGGAGGAGCCCTTTCGCGCGCGTGGATCTATCTACTTATCTTCTTTATTTATTGTGAACTATTTTGACCCGCACGTGTTTAAGCGGGTCCTCGCTTATTTCCCTCTCCCTTTTAGGCTTCCGGGTGGGCTCTTCCCTTTTTAGGATCCTATTCCTGAAGCCCTTCTTCTTTGTGAACCTTCTTATTTTCTATGAATATGTTTAGGCTTTTAGGTCGTGGGCCTCAAGTGAGCCCTTCCCCCTCTCGGCCCATTATGGGCTCTATAAGAGGGGAAGGGACCCCCCCCCCACAAACCCTAGCCGTCATTTGAGAAAAGAAAGGAGTCTCCTCCCTCTCGAGTGGCTGCTCACGGAAGGCCAAGGAAGGAGTCCAACCGCCGCCGCCGCCACTCCTTGCCCCGGCCACGAGGACATCGCCATTGTCGCCGCTGCCGCCGCACACCATCGTGCCGCCGTCGTCCCCAACCCGCCGCCGCCGCCGCCGCCGCCCATGCGCTGCTGCAACCTCAAGACCACCGTGCCGCCATCCCCTCCACGCTGCACTTGCGTTTTGCACCCTCACTCCTAATTTCTCCACTGCCTCCCTCTCCGTAGAACCTCCAGACCTCTCCCCATTTTTCCTGGTTCCATCTCCCGCCCTCTCCAGCTCTCCCTCTTCCCAGCCACTTCCCCAGCTCCCTCTTTGTCGTCGCATCCCGCATGCTCCGGCACAAGTCCCGCGCAACCCCCACTCTGCCGTGCTTTCCTTCCGCACGCCTCGCCATCTCCACTCCCCGTATTCGCATCCTCCTCCCCCCCCCCTCCTGTGACCTCGACGCCAACCTCTCTCCCTCTTTCCCAACTAAATTTCTCCATCGCGTCGTGATAACATGCTAATTTGACATGATAAAACATGATTATTGATGCATATTAAGGCATAAATGATTTCATTTCTATGCATGTTATCATATTTATGAGTATTTTTCTATCATTCCATGAAAAAATCATTATAATCTCAAAAATACTTTAAATTAGGTTTAACTATGATGATTTAAAGATAAATAATTTTATAACCCATCTTTACTTGAGATTAAAGATGTTTTTAAAGTTAAAATAATGAGAGAAATCATTTTATAAACATTTATTTATATTTTCTAAGTTAAAATCTTTCAAGAATAAATGTATTTTTGAAATGGAAATTTAAACTCTTATTATTTATTAATTTTTACTCTTTATAATGATAGATAATTAAATTTTGGATCAAATGAAAGAAATTTGGATTAATTTGGAATTATATTTTGAAAGTTATGAATTTTCTAATTTTTAAGGATTTTTTCCGGATTTTTTGAATTTATTTTCGATTTTTGAAATTATTAAAACAATTAAGAAAAAGAGGAAAAAGGGGGTTAATATTCGCACGGGGCCACGTGGATGCGACGTGGCACTCAGGGCCACGTGGCAGCGCCACGCGGACCCACGCGAGCGCCTACGTGGTGCAGATGTGACGTGCATATTTATATTTATCGTAATTATAGGGTTATAGTACATATAAGCATTCCGTAGTCGGAATTTAAGCTAATCCGCATATTCCACATACCTTATAAACCCAATAGATTCCTCTAATTTTTCCCATGTGGGACTAAGTTCCACACGGTATTTTAAGTGCAGGTGACGTGGCTAAAGGCGAGGGGTTGGATCAAGCGAAGCACGGATCATCGTGCGTGGATCACGTGGACTTGCGGTCCACCGGATCGATCAAACGCACATGGCGTAAATGGAGAGTTATAACGGCTGTGATTTAATCGCGTAGGATGCATTCTGATTGTTAGATCGCGATCCAACGGCGACGATCTAATGCGTTTTATAACGCATCTCAACGGGTTTCACCCGAGCGCTTCATCACAGATCGGACGGCTGCGACATGATTGAAACGGTTCGCGATGGACCGTTCCACTGTAACGGTTGATTACACCAATCGGACGGTTACACCCAAAACTTGTATAAATAGAGATGTTCTTCCGATTTCTAAAGCATTCGAGAGCAAATCAATCCAATTGATCTGTCTAGACACCAATACTCTTGAATCTCTCAATCCCATCTTCTTCTACACTCATTTTGGCACCTTCGGAGGGTTTGAGATCAAGATTTGGCCGAGTAGAGAGGGAGAAATCAACGCTTGAAATCCACGATCGTGTTCTTCGGATTTTCGACGATTTAGGTAATTAATCACGTTAATCTGATCGCTATTTGGGGTTAGTGGAAGCGATTTTCACTAATCTTTGGTCCATTTATGTTTGATTTCAATTTAGATTAGGAATTAAAGCTTAATTTTGTTTAATTTTAGTTAAAATCGTGATTTAGGATTTCAAAAAATTCTCCCTACTTCGATCTTCAATTTCTCCGTGAAATCAAAGTCAAATTCATTGATTTTTGATTCCGTGGAAATGATTTGAAGTTCTCTTTAATAATTTACCATTTTCCCCAATGTCTATCATCAATTTATTGTCTGATTTGATCAAATTCGAAGAGATCATCATAAATTTCCTTATTTCCCTGTGGATTCAACCCTTATTTACCATTATACCCCTCAATTCAAGATATTTTCATCAAATTGGTAAGTTTGGCCTTTTTTGACACGAGATTGTGTGAAATTGACAACCTCGCGATCTCCGCTCATCAAATGGCGCCGTTGCTGGGGATTTAAGGCAAATTTTTTATCAAATTAGTCAATTTTGACTAAGTCAACTTGGATTTTTCTCTTAGTTTCTTAAAATTCACACAATTCAATCGTATTTTGAGTGATCCGAAGTAGAAATCAATCTTCGAGATCCTGAATTCAATAAGAATAAGTGATTTTGCCCCTTTTCTAAGGATCACGGGCGATCAGTTCTTCAAAATCGTGTTAAGAACGCGTCACTCTCAAGGATACTAACATTCAGGTACGATTGATTTCAAGTTTTAATATTTTATAAGTATTTATAAGTTATGATCCATCTAAATATCCGATCCACTCTTCATGAGACGACGGACAGCCTGGAGAGTACGAAATAACCCCTTAGAAATAGACCTTTTTGAGCGATCCTCACAATCCCCCGACACTACCGAGACCGACACTATCGAGACCGATTCAAATGTAGATCAAACCGAACCAGTAGAAATGGCCCGGAACGACGAGGGAAATGCCAGGAAATGCTTGAGTGACTATGCTAGACCCGTCCTCCAGTGACCCGTCACTAGAATTCTCGCACCCCTAACTAGAGGGGCAAATTTTAGAATAGATTCCCATGTCATGAGTATGCTTCCTATCTTCCATGGTAAGCCTTCCGAAGACCCATATAGACACGTAGATGAGCTTTCCCAAGTGTGTGAAATTAATCAACTTCAAAATGTCCCCGCTGACACGATGAAGATGAAACTCTTTCCCGCTACCCTTAGAGATAGGGCCAAGGATTGGTTTTTGAAATTAGGTAAAGAATTCACTAGTTGGACCAAGATGGAGGAAGAATTCCTTACAAAATACTATTCCGTAGGGAAAACCATCTCCGTCCGAAAAGCCATCTGCGAGTTTACCCAAGGCTCGAGTGAAATCTTCCACGAGGCCTGGGAGCGATTCAGAGACCTTACGAGGGAGTGTCCACATCATGGAGTGTCTAACCACGAATTAACGCAAATATTTTATGACGGGTTAGGCCCGCAAGATAGATATCTTTTGGATGTAGCTAGTGGCGGCACCTTCATGAGCAAATACAAAGACGACGCAATGGAACTCATCGAAATAGTGGCGGAAAATAGCCACCATAACGCGGCTAAACCATTTGGAAGAGGTGCAATGCCAAAATCTATCGACGCCAATTCAGCGGAGACGGGGATGCTCCTTGAGAGAATTGACAAAATGGCAGAAGTCTAGAATTTACTACTGGACCAACTCAACATCCGCAACGGTTCCGAAGGACTCGCCCCCGTCTCACTTCAAGAAGCGTCACCATGTGCAACTTGCTCAAGATTCGACCATGTCGAATTAGATTGCCCCCTGATGGCAATCCAAGGTCAAAACATGTATAAACACGGTCCATCGGGAGGTCCAAGTCAACAGGGACAACCTAATTATCCAGGTACATATCCTAACCATTATAATACCCTTGTTTTTAACAATTCTTCACAGAATAACGGATATAGGAGGAACAATGATCAACCCTATCCTCCACAATACAACCGTTAGCAACAACAAACCTACCCTAATCAAAGACAGTTGTCGTTTGTCTCGCCGACTCAACCGCAAGCCTTCATGCAAGCTCCACGTCAGACCACGCCAGCATCCGACCCGATCCTTGGCGCTATCTCACAATTAATGGAGCAAATGACGAGGATGAACTCACGCGTGGACGAGATTCAAGACTTCGTCAAGACGAATGTCCAACTGACGACTGATAAAAGAGGGTAAGCAAGTAACATTTACTGACCAATTACCCTCGCAGGCCACGGCAAACCCAAGGAATCAAGGGGCCTTGTCGAGGCAGACGCACAATATTAACCATGTACACGTTGACGAGGAAGCCGTGGAAACAGCATTAGCCATATCAAGCTTTTGGAGTGGAAAAGCCCTACCAGATCCATACAAGGATCATCCGATCCACCAAGGCTCAAGTGAAGAAATAGAAACGCCAATTATCGTCGAGCAAGACAGTGATTCGGAGGACGAGGAAGAACATGTTACGGTTGAACCAAACCCCGACAAATACAAGCCCCCTTTGCCTTATCCTCAAGTCTTTAATAGACCCAAAGCCAAGAATAGTGAAACCGATGATAATCTACTAGACGCCTTTAAAAAGGTGACCATAACCATTCCTTTGATAGATGCCATCAAGCATATCCCTTCCTATGCTAAACTTCTTAAAGGTATATGTACTCCCTATAGAAATTCCAAAAGGATCCAACTTGGTGAAACGGTGAGCTCCATCATGATGAATTCCTTACCGATAAAAAAGAGAGATCCAGGAGCACCCATGATCACGAGTGAGATAGGAGGAATGTCCTTCACTAGATCCCTACTAGATACAGGAGCTAGTATCAACATCCTCCCTAAAACCATATTCGACCGTCATCATCTAGGGGAGCTACAACTCTTCTTAGTGGATTTATGCTTAGCCAATGGATCAGTTAGAAAACCTCATGGATTAGTAGAAGATGTCATCGTTAGAATACAAGGCTGCTATTTCCCGGTAGACTTCCTAGTGGTCGATATGAAAATGACTAAGGAGCTGAGCCAAGCCACGATCATCTTAGGACGACCCTTCCTAGCTACCGCAAAAGCCGTAACCGATTGGGGGAAAGGAGATGTAATTCTCAAGGTGGGAGAGCACACCATGAAGGTTGACATCAACAAACAAATGAAATACCCTTCACGAGCTTCCGAAGACTTGGGCGCCATCGACTTCGCCGATGACCAAGATATTGACGCCTGCGTAGAAGAAGTAATGATGATCGACGAGGAAGTAAAATTTGAGGAGCTACCGATGGACGAGCCTGATAACATGCATTTATAACTTAAGTTCTTATCCAAATTAACTCATATTCATGTTTATTTTATGTGAATATGATGCATGTTATCATACTTTTTAGGAATTTTCTCCATTGGTTTGTCATTTCACTAAAGTCGATAGTTGATAACATGCATTTATAACTTAAATTATTATCCTAATTAACTAATATTCATGCTTATTTTATGTGAATATGATGCATGTTATCATATTTTTTTGGAATTTTCTCCATTGGTATGTCATTTCACTAAAGTCGATATTTATGCATAAATTAGGGATAATTTCATGCTTAATAGATGATTAATCTTTTGTTAAGATTAAATTAATAGAAGTAAATCTCTTTTCTTGAATGATTTTGACTTTAGTGCATGTTTTGAAGGATAATTTCAAGATGAATTTATGATTTAGAATATTTAGTGAGAAATGATTTAAGTATATTCTAATTCATATTTATTTCTTCTTTGAAAATATATTTTAAATGACATGATGTTAAAAAGGAAGAAATTTGTGATCCAATGGAGAAAATTTGGATTAAAAAGGAGTTGTATATTTAAAGTTATGAATTTATGAAGTTTATGCCTTTTTCTGATTTTTATTTGATTTTTATATCAATTTCCCTTATTTAAAATCGCAAAAAGGGGTTTACTAACCTGCAGGTGATGACGTGGTGCGGAGCTGATGTGGCATGCACGACGGGCTGACGTGGAACGCGAGACCACCGGGTGGGTGCGACGCGGCGCTGAGGCCATGTGGCAGAGCCACTGGTGACCCGCGCGGGGCGCAGGTGGCGCACAGGGCGTAGACACGTGGCAGGAGGCCACGCGGACGCCCCTGAGGGGCACCACGTGGCAGGAGGCCACGCGGTCCACGCGGGTCCACGCGGACGCCCATGAGGTGCGCCACGTGGCAGGTAAGGTTGGCAGTTGGAGGGCCCACGGGATAGTGGGCCCTGGTTAGTTATTTGGGGCGGTAACGCAAATGCGTTACCGCACCCCCGTATTTAAGTGCAACAAACGCTGCCATTTTCTCCGTGTGGGACATAGTCCCACACGATTCTTACCTTTTGCAGGTGACGTGGCGGCATGGCGGACGTCGGATGCACAGGCGTTGATAGAGATGCGTCGATGCGGTGGACATGGGGTCCACACGATCACTAATTATTGCACGTGCGGAAAAAATCAGAATAAGTGGCGATGATCAATGGCACACCTGCTAACGCGTGGACTGAAATGGCGCGTTCGATCGTCATCGAATGCTCCATCGCGATCGGTCGTGCGATCTCCCTCAGATGGCCCTGAGTCTCCCCAATCTACTCTCACTGCGGCGACACGTGGAACCCTCTGCAGTGTTGGATCTCCATCGGGCGGATGACGACTGATGGAACAAGGCGATCCTCAGTGGAGTCATCAGGAGCACACGATCGTCATCAGGAGAGCAATCGGACGGCTGGCATTCTTTCGCGAAGAAACCACGATCGACGCGCGATTGTGGCCCAATCGTCACCGATCTTCGCGTCAGAGGCGCCATTCGTAGACGCCCTACGATCGAAACTCGATCGCCCTGCAATCTACGCCCGATCGCCAAGCGATCGTGCCCACGATTTGGGCTATTCCACTTCTAAATCAAGGCGAAATCAAGGCCACGACTCATGGAATCAAAGCCACGTTCAATCCGCCCCCACGACGCCATTAATCAGCTCCCATGAACGCGTCAACTGCCCACGATTTTTGCGCTAAAATCTTCTTTAGAAAGCCATGTATTTTTCCCTTGTTCTTCACCTTTTCATCAACTCTTGAAGGAATTAAGCAAATTTCGAGGAAGATCTCTAGCTCATCGTGATCCCCCCGCGTTTAGACTCGATTGCGAAGCAATTGGAGCGGGATTGATCGCGAATTTCTCTTTGATTTCATCAAATTTTCCCCTTAAATTCTGAACGTCCACGAGGAAGAATCCGAGCAAATTCGCTTCAATCCACAGGAATTGAAGCCCCATCCTTGCATCAATCAGGTTAGTAGTGAGATTCAATCGATTATCAGGACGTAATTTGAGTTTTTATTAGATTGAAAAGTTTAATTTTGTAAATTAGTTCATAGTGTTCTTCATTTTTCCTAAATTCGAGTCTGAAAAATTGCTGATATTGATAATAGGATATCTCTCTAATTATAAATCAAAATTACTTGATTCTGGTTTCATTAGATTCCTCTTTTCTTCAGCTTTCCGTGGATAGCAAATTCATCGAATTCCGAGTTTATTTGACCCTCCAATTTAACGTTTGATCGAGGACTGTTCATCTTTCATCAGAAGTCAAATGTTGACTTTCGGGGTTGATTACTTTTTAATTTACAAATCAGAATTTGATAAGTTTTTGTTAGATTCCTCTAGTTCTTAGATTTCCATTGACATATAAATTGCAAGATTTGGATTTCATTTGATTGGTCAATTTGAAGATGTCCTCTGAGGTGTTCATTTCGGAGAGTTTCTGATATTTGATCTTCAATAATTCATAGTAAATCCATTTCTTATCCAAAAATCACGAATTATATATGAATAAATTCCATTTTTTCTTTAGTTTCCAAATATGTAATTTTCGTAATGTTTTGACTCTGTTTGATTCTCTGATTTTACAGTACACCTACAATTGGTCAAAGTCAATGCCTTGACTTTGACTTTTGACTTTTCTCTGTCAAACCCGAGAATTAAATTCTTAAAACTTCTTATTTAGTCTATTTATATCATTTACATTTCTTACATCTTATGTTCTCTTATTGAAAACTCTTTTTAAGCCTAAGTTTGACCAAGTCAACTCTGCAATTAAAGTCAACCCTTCTCTCTGTGGATCGACTCGATACTTACACATTATTTGATTTTATATCTTACCTTTGTGAGTTCGGTTTTTATAATAAATTTTTACCAACGTTTTTGTGTTTGAACGACGTACCAAAACGATCCGTCAGATATTTATGCATAAATTAGGGATAATTTCATGCTTAGAAGAGGATTAATCTTTTGTTAAGTTTAAATTAATAGAAGTTAATCTCTTTTATTGAATGATTTTGACTTTAGTGCATGTTTTGAAGCATAATTTCAAGATGAATTTATGATTTAGAATCGTTATTAAGAAATGAGTTAAGAACATTATAATTCATTTTGATTTCTTCTTTGAAAATATATTTTAAATGATATGATGTTAAAAATGAAGAAATTTGTGATCCAATGGAGAAAATTTGGATTAAAACGAAGTTGTATATTTAAAGTTATGAATTTTTGAAGTTTATATCCTTTTTCTGATTTTTATTTGATTTTTAAACGAATTTTTTTATTAATTATTTTCTATAAAAATCGCAAAGAAACGAGGGTACTTACTTGCAGGTGCTTACGTGGCGCGCGCGGGACCAGCGGACGAGCTGACGTGGCGCGCGGGACCACCCCGTGGATGCGGCGTGGCACTTTGAGGCCACGTGGCGAGCCACGGGTGGCCCGCGCTGAGTGCGGGTGGCACTGGACACGTGGCAGGAGGCCACGCGGACGGGTCACGCGGACGCCCGTGTGGGGCGCCACGTGGTAAGGGGGTCGCGATTGAGGCCACAGGTTAGTGGGCCCTGGTTAGAGTATTGGGGCGGTAACGCAATAGCGTTAAACTGCCCCCCTATTTAAGCGCGCGATTTCCTTCTTTTTATTCCATGTGGGACTATGTTCCCACGGAATCTCCCTTTTGCAGGTGACGTGGACGCATTGCAAACGTCAGATTCGGCCAGGACGAAGATGATCGCGCGGACCTGAGTCCACACGATCATCAATGGAGCACAAGCGCGAAATGGGCACTTAAGTGGAAGGCTGGATGGGCGACACGTGGAGTGATCGAAATCATCCGATCATCATCGTGGCTCACCCATAATCCATTTGGATTGTGGTCTTCATCCAGATGCAGGGACGATCGTGATCTTCATCGAACGGATGGCATCGCGAGCTGACGGGGCGGTCGGATCTCCATCGAACGGGCGACGAAAGAGCATCCGTGAGTTAAGAACATTCTAATTCATTTTGATTTCTTCTTTGAAAATATATTTTAAATGATATGATGTTAAAAATGAAGAAATTTGTGATCCAATGGAGAAAATTTGGATTAAAACGGAGTTGTATATTTAAAGTTATGAATTTTTGAAGTTTATATCCTTTTTCTGATTTTTATTTGATTTTTAAACGAATTTTTATTAATTATTTTCTATAAAAAAATCGCAAAAACGGGGGTACTTACTTGCAGGTGCTTACGTGGCGCGCGGGACCAGCGGACGAGCTGACGTGGCGCGCGGGACCACCCCGTGGATGCGACGTGGCACTGAGGCCACGTGGCAGAGCCACGGGTGGCCCGCGCGAAGTGCAGGTGGCACGGACACGTGGCAGGAGGCCACGCGGACGGGTCCACGCGGACGCCCGTGTGGGGCGCCACGTGGTAAGGGGGCTGGCGATTGGAGGGGCCACAGGTTAGTGGGCCCTGGTTAGAGTATTGGGGCGGTAACGCAATAGCGTTAAACTGCCCCCCTATTTAAGCGCGCGATTTCCTTCTTTTTATTCCATGTGGGACTATGTTCCCACGGAATCTCCCTTTTGCAGGTGACGTGGACGCATTGCAAACGTCAGATTCGGCCAGGACGAAGATGATCGCGTGGACCTGAGTCCACACGATCATCAATGGAGCACAAGCGCGAAATGGGCACTTAAGTGGAAGGCTGGATGGGCGACACGTGGAGTGATCGAAATCATCCGATCATCATCGTGGCTCACCCATAATCCATTTGGATTGTGGTCTTCATCAAGATGCAGGGACGATCGTGATCTTCATCGAACGGATGGCATCGCGAGCTGACGGGGCGGTCGGATCTCCATCGAACGGGCGACGAAAGAGCATCCGTGAGATCGCAGGGCGATCACGATCAGACGGCCATGATGCTCTCAATCTTATTCTCATCGTGGCGACACATGGAGCGTCATATCTCCATCACTCGGACGATCGCGATCGACGACTTACCTGGCGACTAGTAGGGGCAGTTGGATCCTCATCGCACGGACGACGATCGTGCATCAAATCAAGCGTGATCGGGACCACCCTACTTACCTGATCTCGATCGGACGGCAGACAGAGGATAAACAAGAACCACGATCGTGGCGCGATCGTAGGCCGATCACAGCGCAATCGTGGCCCGATCAGGGCCCGATCGTGGCTCCTTTGAGGCGAAATCAAGACCACGATCATCGCCACGATCGTGGGCATCAATTTCACTACCTGACCGCATCAAATGGCCCTCAAAATCGGGCGGGAATTCCTCTTTACAAGACGATGTATCCTCTCTTATTTTCTTAACTTTTGATCGACTCAAGAAGTGAATTAAGCAAATTTTGAGGAAGATCTCTAGTTCTTTGTGATCCCCCCGCATTTAGACTCGATTGCAAAGCAATTGGAGCGGGATTGATCGCGAATTCCTCCTTGATTTCATCAAATTTTCCCTTGAATTCCTGAACGTCCACGAGGAAGAATTCAAGCAAATTCGCTTCAAGCCACAAGAATTGAAGCCCCATCCTTTCGGCAATCAGGTTAGTAGTGATATTCGATCGATTATCAGGAGGTAATTTGAGTTTTTATTAGATTTAGAAGTTTAAATTTACAAATTAGTTCTTAGTGTTCTTCATTTTCCCCAGTTTTCAGGTCCAAAAATATCTAATTTTTCAAATAGGATATCTCTTGAATTATATATCCAAATCACTTGATTTTCATTTCATTGGATTTCCCTTTTCATCAGCTTTCCGTAGATAGCAAATACATCGAATTCCGAGTTCATTTGACCCTCCAATTTGACGTTTGACCGAGGACTGTTCATCTTTTATCAGAAGTCAAACGTTGACTTTCGAGGTCAATTACTTTCAACTTAAAAATCAGAATTTGATCATTTTGGTCTCTTTAGATTCCTCTGGTTCTTAGCTTTCAATTGACATAGAAATTTCAAGATTTGGATTTTATTTAACTAGTCAATTTGATGATTTCCTCTTAGGTGTTTATTTCGGGGATTTTCTAATATTTGATTTTCAATAATTCATAGTAAATCCATTTCTTATCCACAAATCATGAATTTTACATCAATAAATTTCGTTTTTTTCTCTAGGTTCTAAAGATTTAATTTTCATAATCTTCTGACACTGTTTGATTCTCTGATTTTACATAACACCTACTGTTGGTCAAAGTCAAGGCTTTGACTTTGACTTTTGACTTTTCTCTGTCAAATCCGAGAATTGAATTCTTAAAACTTCTTATTTAGTCTATTTATATCATTTTTGCTCATCATATCTTATTTTTACTTCTTTAATACCTTTTTTAAACCTAAGTTTGACCAAGCCAACTCTGCAATTAAAGTCAACCCTCGTCTCTGTGGATCGACCCGATACTTACACATTACTTGATTTTATAAATCTTATCTCTGTGAGTTCAGTTTCATAAATTTTGTTTGACCTACATTGTTGTGTTTTAACGACGCACAAAAATGCTTCGTTAGAGCCTTCCTTGGACCTCAAAGCTCTTCCATCAACACTCACGTACGCCTTCCTTGATGAAGAAAAAGCGAAGCGGGTGATCATTTCGTCCACGCTGGATATCAAGCAGGAGGAAAAATTGTTGGAAGTATTAAGGAAAAATGAAGAAGCAATCGGATGGACCCTGACGAACTTAAAAGGGCTGGATCCTTCACTATGCACTCATCACATCTTCGTAGAGAATTAGTCAAGACCCGTCAAGGAGGCCCAGAGACGACTCAACTCAAGGGTATGGGAGGCCGTGAAAGAAGAAATTCTTAAATGGCTAAACGCAAAAATAATCTACCCCATATCCGATAGCCAATGGGTGAGTCTGGTACACATTGTTCGAAGAAAGCCGGAGTAACCGGTCATGACGAACGAGAAGGGCGAAGAAATTCACGCATGTCTTCTGACGAAGTGGAGAGTTTGTATCGACTACCGAAAGCTGAACTACGCAACCAAGAAGGACCACTTCCCGCTACCATTCATCGACCAAATCCTGGACCGACTGGCAGGATCAAGTTACTTCTACTTTCTCTACTGATATTCGGGCTACAATCAGATTGCTATTCATCTCGATTATGAAGAGAAGATGACATTCACATGTCCTTTTTGCACCTTCGCCTTCAGACACATGCCATTCGGACTGTGCAATGCCCCTGCGACCTTTCAATGATGCATGACAGCCATCTTCTCTGACTTTCTTAGCGATAGCTTAGAAGTCTTCATGGACGAAGATACTGGAGGTATGCATCAGGAAACGACTGGTGTTAAGTTGGGAAAAATCCCACTTCATGGTACGAGAGGGAGTAGTGCTCGGGCATATCGTCTCAGGAAAAGGTTTAGAAGTGGACAAGGCCAAGATAGAGGTCATCCAAAACCTCCCTCTACCAAGTACCATTAGAGACTTAAGGAACTTTCTCGGGCACATCGGCTTCTATCAGAATATTCATCCAGACTTTGCGAAAGTCTCCAAGCCACTCACAACCCTTCTTTGTAAAGACAAAGACTTCATCATCGACGAAGAAGGGAAGCGCGCATTCACGATGCTGAAGCAAGCACTGATCGAGGCACCAATTCTACAAAGTCCTAATTGGGACTTACCCTTCGAGATCATGTGCGACGCTTTGAACTACGCGATGAGAGCGGTCTTGGGGCAACGACTTGACAGGAAGCCGACGGCCATCTGCTATGCAAGTAAGACCCTCATCGAAGCTTAGATAAATTATAAAACTACGGAGAAAGAGCTTTTGGCGGTGGTCTATGCTCTCGAGAAGTTCCAGCCGTACATCTTGGGGAGCAAGATCATAATCTACACTGATCATGCGGCCTTAAAATGCTTGCTCTCCCAGAAAGAGGCCAAACCATGACTGATACGATGGGTGTTGCTCCTTCAAGAATTCGACTTGGAGATAAAAGACAAGAAGGGCAGCAAAAACTTGGTGGCAGACCACTTATCTTATCTCCACATCTTGGGAGGGGAAGACATCGGTGACACATTTCCAGACGAGCATCTCCTTGCCATCTCGAGTCATGCCCCCTGGTACGCACACATCGTCAACTTCATCATCATTAGATCAATCCCAGAGCACTATAACCGGCATCAAAAAGATAAGTTCTTCCATGAGCTCAAGTACTACTTTTGGGAAGAACCACTTCTATTCCACCTAGGATACGACCAGATCATCCGACGATGCGTACCGGAGGAGGAGCAAGGAGATATCCTGGCGATGTGTCACTCATCGACATGCGGAGGACATTTCGCGGCACGCAAGACCGCAGACAAGATCATGCAGAGCGGCTTCTACTGGCCCTCCATCTTCATGGACGCCCACTGTTTCTACACAGAATGCCTACAATGTCAAGCGGTGATAAACATCTCCAAGCGAGATGAGATGCCGATGCAGCCGATCCTTGAAGTGGTGACCTTCGACCTTTGGGGGAGAGACTTCATGGGACCTTTCCCAACTTCTGACGGGAAAGAGTACATACTAGTGGTGGTGGACTATGTGTCCAAGTGGGTCGAGGCAATCCCCACTAGGACAAATGACCATCGGGAGGTTCAGAAATTCATTACACGATACATCTTCACCCGGTATGGTTGTCCGAGGGCCATCATCAGCAACGGCGGCTCAAACTTCAATAATTCTCACTTCCGGGCATTGTTGAAGAAGTACGGAGTACACCACCGCATCACCACGGCATACCACCCCCAGGCGAATGGGCAAGTAGAGGTGAGTAATCAAGAAGTCAAGACCATCCTCAAGAAGATAATTCGTCCATATGGGAAGGATTGGGCAAACAAGCTTCCCGACGCACTATGGGCATACCGGACGTCATACAAGACACCCATCGAGATGTGTCCCTTCTGGCTTATCTTTGGGAAAGCATGCCATCTTCCGGTTGAGCTAGAGCATTGAGCCTACTCGGCTATCAAAAAGCTCAACCTATCACTGGATGAAGCAGGTAAAGAACGACTTCTCAAGCTTCAGGAGTTACAGGAGCTGAGGCATGACACGTACGAGAACGCGGCAATCTACAAAGAGAAGACCAAGGCCTTCCACGACTGACACATATGACGACGATCATTCTAGGTCAACGACAAGGTCTGGCTCTACAATTCGCACCTCAAGCTCTTTCCTGGAAAGCTGCGCTCCAGATGGGATGGTGACGTGTCATTTTTGTGCGTCGTTAAAACACAAATACGATGGTCAAACAAAATTTATAAAACCGAACTCACAAAGACAAGATAGAATAATCAAGTACTGGGTAAGTATCGGGTCGATCCACAGAGAGCAGGGTTGACTTTAATCGCAGAGTTGACTTGGTCAAACTTAGGTTTAAAAGGAGATTTAAATAAGAGAAAATAATATTTAAGATAGGGAAATGATATAAATAAGCTAAATAAGACTTTTTTTAAGAATTTGAAATCTCGGATTTGACAGAGAAAAGTCAAAAAGTCAAAGTCAAAGCGTTGACTTTGACCAGCAGTAGGTGTTCTGCAAAAATCAGAGAATCAAACAGAGTCAGAAGATTACGAAAAATTATATATTTGGAAACTAGAGAAAAATGGAATTTATTGATATAAGTTTTGTAATTTTTTTGGATAAGAAATGGATTTATTATGAATTATTGAAAATCAATGATCAGAAAAATCCCCGAAATGAACACCTCAGAGGAAAATCTTCAAATTGAATGACCAAATGAAATCCAAATCTTGCAATTTATATGTCAATAGAAAGCTAAGAACCAGAGGAATCCAACAAGACCCAAAATTACCAAATTCTGATTTTGCCAATTAAAAAGTAATTGACCCCGAAAGTCAACGTTTGACTTCTGATGAAAGATGAACAGTCCGTGGTCAAACGTTAAATTGAAGGGGCAAATGAACTCAGAATTTGATGAAATTGCTATCCACGGAAAGCTGATGAAAAGAGGAATCCAATGAAACCAAAATCAAGTGATTTGGAATTATAATCAGAGAGATATCCTATTTTTCAAAATCAGCGACTTTTCGGATCGAAAATTTGGGGAAAATGAAGAACACTATGAACTAATTTGCAAAAATTAAACTTCTAAATCTAATAAAAACTCAAATTACCTCTTGATAATCGATCGAATCTCACTACTAACCCGATTGCCACGAGAATTGAGCTCCAATTTGCGCGAATTGGAGTGAATTTGCTCGGATCCTTTCTCACGGACTTTCGGAATTCAAGGGGAAAATTCGATGAAATCAAGGAGGAATTCGCGATCAATCCCGCTCCAATCCCTTCGGAATCGAGTCTAAACGCGGGGGAATCACGATGAACTTAAGATTTTCCTCGAAATTCGCTTAATTCCTTCACGAATCAATCAAAAGTTGAAGAACAAGGAAGAGCTACATGAGTTTTTAAAGAGGGAATTAAGCTTGGAATCGTGGATGATGGAGGCGGTCGTGGGGGCGATTTTCAAGCGTCGTGGGGGCTTTTCCTTCAGCATGAGTCATGGCTTCAATTTCGGATCGATTTTGACCAAATTCCGTGGTGAATTTGGCCCCCTTTTTCCACGATTTAGGCGCTACGAGTGGACCACGATCGAGCCACGATCGGGTCACGATCGGGCTTCGATCGTGGTCCTAAGTCTTCGGCGATCACTTGCCGATCAGTGGAGAACGATTCCGCACCATTTCCGCTTCATTTCCGCTTCGATCGCGGCTCGATCGCGCCGCGATCGCGGCTCGATCGCGCCGCGATCGTGTTCTTCCTGGAGTCTCCAGCGCCGTCCGATTATTTGATCGTGATGAAGATCCGATGCTCCAGGTCAGTCCACGCAGCTTAACCGGGATGCCGTTAGATCGCGATCGCGCGATCGGATGAATTTCCCGCCGCCACGTGGCCATCGCCTGTCCCTCCGATCGCGTCACTTAAGGTAAGTAATACCCACGTGTCTGATTAGACGATCGCGTGGACTCAGGGTCCACGCGATCAACCGTTGAGGTTGATTCCCGTCCCGATCCGACGTCCGCCGTGAGTCCACGTGGCCTGCAAAGAAAACCGTGTGGGAACATAGTCCCACACGGGTTAAAAAAATAGGAAAAACGCGCGCATAAATAGGGAGTTGCTTCCCCTATCAACGTTCCTTATAGTCCTCTATGCTCCGCACACGTGGCGCCCCATACGGGCGCCCACGTGGCCTCCTTGCCACTTGGCGCGCCTCCTGCGCGCGGGCCACACGCGCCCTGCCACGTGGCCTCAGCGCCACGTCGTAACGGCGCGGTGGACCCGCGCGCCACGTGGGCTCGCTCGCCACGTCAGCCCCGCCGGGGCCCGCTGGCCACGTCAGCTCCGAGGTAAGCTTACCCCTTTTTCGCGATTTTAAATAAAAAATACTAAAGAAAATCAATTAAAAATCAATTAAAAATCGGAAAAATTTGTATAAAACTTTAAAAATTCATATTTCTCAAAATACAACTCCTTTTTAATCCAAATTTTCTCCATTGGATCACAAATTCTAATATCATGTCATTTAAAATATGTTTTTCAAGAAAGAAATAAGGATGAATTAAAAATTTCATTAAATAAGTTCTAATTAAACCTTATAAATCATAAATTCATCCTAAAAATCATCCTTCCAAACATTTACTAAAGTCAAAACTCATTTAATCACTGAGATTAACTCCTGTTAATCTAAACAAAAGATTAATCATATCTTAAGCATGAAATTATCTCTAATTTATGCATAAATATCAACTTTAGTGAAATGACATGCCAATGGAGAAAAATTCCTAAAAAAAGTATGATAACATGCATCATATTCACATAAAATAAGCCTGAATATGAGTTAATTAGGGTAAGAATTCAGGTTATAAATGCATGTTATCACACCCCCCAACTTAAATTATTGCTAGTCCCTTAGCAATGGAAAGAGAAAAAGTGTGAAATAGGACTAACAAGCTTAGAAAGCCATGGGTTGAGCATTGATAGAATCTGAAATGAATGTTCTACCTTAAATGATGCCAAGAAGAAAGTAATGTACTAGAAACTCAAGATCAAGGCATTCCTCCAGCAAGCACTTTAATCCACCAAATAAACTAAGAATGCTCTTGCTCTACATACTAATAGAATATACATAATTACAAGAAATTCATCATACCAAACCAATCGTCGATTCCTCCTTGCACTATGGACATGAATGATAAGGGCACAAGAAGTAGAAACAAGTATCATCCTTATATACATAGTGGCTATAAATAGAATCGGCTAAAACACATGGGAGGTAGCTTACCATTCTAATTCTACTCTTTTTAAATTTAATTTCATACTAATTCTACTGTATTCATCCTAATTCTACTTGCTGCAAGCCTTTTTCAAGAAGGAGATTAGAGAATTCAGAATTTGAAATTTTTAAGGCTTTTTATGCAACTTTATTGAAAAACAACATACTTCATTTCATGGTGCTCATCCTACCCATGTGCCGTCCTTAGTAGACATGCAGCTTATTCCCCCGAAGAGGTTTTGGTATCTCTATGGATCAGGGAGCTTCACTATGTCAATAATATTAATGCCAACAAAGGATGATACAAGCTACGACTTGCTATGGAAAGCGGAAGGATGTGCGTGCAAGGAGTCATCAACTCAAAGTTTAGAAAGAAGAATGAGTGGATGAGAAGTATAGAAAGTTTTTAAAAATCATACTATGAGCTTGAGTACACCCTTAGTTTGGATTCTATGGCTCCCCAAAGGAATACCTAAATCCCTAATTCCATTGACTCTACCATCCCCTCAACATGCACTTAAGGTTGCTCTTCCCACAACTTTCTAAACAAATGGAGGTATTAATGCACTCTATGCTTTTCTATTTCATGTGATTTTGAAAAGATCATGTTGCTGTTCACATGTTTAAAAATCAGATCATGCATAGAATACTAAATGAAGAAATGCAAAAATTTTGAAAAATTCTAAGTTTTCTAGAAAACTCCCCCCCATGCTCATTCCTTTTATTGTCCTCAATAAAACTCAACATGCTCATGGAAAAAGTGATGACAATCAGTATACATGGCATGCACATCAGTAAAAGAAATACAATCATAAGAGGGAAAAGAAAAACTTAGCGGGAATTTGCATCGGTTGCATTCTTTTCTTCATTTTTGGAGTTGCTTTGAGGCCAAATTTCTTCGTTTTATGCTCCTTTCTCCTTTGTACCTAAAAACTTATAAAGAAACACAGAAAACATCAAAGCAAACAGCAAGAATAAAAATAAAAACAAATGCTAAAAGTAAAAAATAAATGCAAAAATAAGATAAAGATGGGTTGCCTCCCAACAAGCGCTAAGTTTAACGTCTTTAGCTAGACGTAACTCACTCCAACGACTAAGTAGTGGCTGAGATCTCAAGCAATTGCAGCTCTTCCCTTTGAGGAGGGGGAGGTCCTTCTTCACCAATGTATGGCTTCAACCTATGTCCATTCACCTTGAAAGAATTTTGGGTCTTGGGATCTAAGATCAAGACCGATCCATTGTCATACACTTCAAGGATCTCATATGGACCATCCCACCTTGAGCGCAATTTCCCTGGAAAGAGTTTAAGACGAGAATTATAAAGCCATACCTTGTCATGAGGATGAAAAGATCTCCTATTAATGTGCTTGTCATGATAGGCTTTATTTTTGGCTTTATAAATCTCCGCGTTTTGATATGCCTCATTCCGGAGTTCTTGGAGCTCTTGAATTTGGAGAAGTCTTTCTTTTCCGGCTTGATCAAGAGATAGATTGAGCTTTTTAATAGCCCAATATGCTCTATGCTCTAACTCGACGGGGAGGTGGCAAGGCTTGCCATAAATGAGCCTAAAAGGAGACATCCCAATGGGTGTCTTGAATGCGGTGCGGTAGGCCCATAGAGCATCGGGTAGCTTCGCTGCCCAATCTCTTCCATCCGTGCGAATGATCTTCTTCAAGATGTTCTTGACTTCTCTATTGCTCACTTCTACTTGGCCATTTGCTTGGGGGTGATACGGGGTCGTGACGCGATGGTGAACTCCATATTTCTTAAGTAAATTCCTGAAATGAGAATTAGTAAAGTGAGATCCACCATCACTAATAATAGCTCTAGGACAACCAAATCGAGAAAAAATATTGTTAACAATGAACTTATTAACCACTCGATGATCGTTTGTCCTCGTCGGTATCGCCTCGACCCATTTGGACACATAGTCCACCGCTACAAGAATATATTCCTTGCCCTCCGACGGTGGAAATGGTCCCATAAAATCAATCCCCCAAAGATCAAAAATTTCTACCTCAAGGATGGTTTGCAAGGGCATTTCATCTCTCTTGGAGATGTTCAATGCGGATTGGCACTTTAAACATTCCTTGCAATACTTGATCGCGTCCTTGAAGAGAGTTGGCCAATAGAAGCCACTTTGTAGCACCTTCGCTCCCGTCCTCCTCGACGCAAAATGTCCTCCACATAGAGATGAATGACACATCGCTAGAATATGCTCTTGTTCCTCCTCCGGAACGCATCGCCGAATAATCTGATCAGCCCCTACATGGAACAATTGGGGTTCTTCCCAAAAATAATGTTTCACATCATATGCAAATTTCTTCTTTTGGTGCGTGTTCCAATAATCGGGGACAGATTTAGTGACTAAGTAATTAACAATATGCGCAAACCAAGGTACCTTAGTCACCACGGCGAGGAGCTGCTCATCGGGAAATGTATCACAAATCTCACCTGAAGATGGAATGTGGAGTCGAGAAAGATGATCAGCCACCGAGTTCTCACTCCCCTTCTTGTCCTTGATCTCCAAATCAAATTCTTGAAGGAGGAGAACCCATCTAATCAGTCGCGGTTTGGCCTCTTTCTTGGACAGCAAGTACTTCAATGCGGCGTGGTCCGTGTAGACGATGATCTTGCTGCCCAAGATGTAAGGCCGAAACTTCTCCAAAGCAAAGACAACCGCCAACAACTCCTTCTCCGTCGTAGTGTAGTTAAGTTGAGCGTCGGCTAGTGTCTTGCTCGCGTAACAAATGGCGGTCGGTTTCTTGTCGATGCGCTGCCCCAAAACCGCGCCCACTGCAAAAATCAGAAGCATCACACATAATCTCAAAAGGTAAGTCCCAATTAGGACTTTGTAAAATAGGCGCTTCCACTAAAGCTTGCTTCAGCTGCATAAAGGCGTGCTTCCCTTCTTCCTCAATGATAAAATCCTTTTCCTTGCAAAGAAGAGAAGTCAGTGGTTTTGAAACCTTAGCAAAATCCTGAATAAATCGACGATAAAAACCGACATGCCCTAGGAAACTTCTAAGTTCCCTAATCGACTTGGGGAGTGCAAGGTCTTGGATTACCTCAACCTTGGCCTTGTCCACTTCCAATCCTTTGCTTGAAACTAGATGTCCAAGCACTATACCTTCTCGCACCATGAAGTGGGACTTCTCCCAACTAAGAACTAGGCGTTTCTTAACGCAAACGTCGAGGATTTGCGTCAAGTGCTCCAAGCACGCATCAAAACTCGGGCCGAAAACTGAAAAGTCGTCCATGAAGACCTCCATGCTCTCTCCTATAAAATCGGAGAAGATGGCCATCATGCACCTCTGAAATGTGGCGGGGGCGTTACATAGTCCAAAAGGCATGCGCTGAAATGCATATGTGCCAAATGGACATGTAAACGTCGTCTTCTCTTGATCGTCGGGGTGGATAGCTAGCTGATTATACCCCGAATAGCCGTCTAGGAAGCAATAAAATCCTTGACCTGCAAGCTTGTCAAGAATTTGGTCAATAAATGGCAAAGGGAAATGGTCCTTCTTTGTCGCCGCGTTAAGCTTCCGATAGTCGATGCAAACTCTCCACTTTGTCGGAAGACGCGTCTGAAGTTCCTCGCCCTTGTCATTTGTCGTCACGGTGATCCCCGCCTTCTTGGGGACAACATGCACCGGACTGACCCATGGACTGTCGGAGATGGGATATATGATACCTGCATTAAGCCATTTAAGAATCTCATCCTTAACAGCATCCCATACCTTAGGGTTGAGCCGTCTTTGTGCCTCTCTAGAGGGACGAGAGTCCTCCTCTAGGAAAATACGATGCATGCACAAAGAGGGATCAATTCCCTTAAGATCCGACAAGTTCCATCCGATTGCTTCCTTCCTCGCTCGCAAGACCGCCAATAGTCTCTCCTCCTGGTCGTGATCTAGCTGCGAAGATATAATAACGGGGTTAGCACTATGATGATCAAGAAAAGCGTACTTCAGTGTCGAAGGTAGCGGTTTTAGCTCGGGTGCCGTCTCGCCGGAGGGAAATGGATCATCCTCGGGCTCCTCGAAGCTCCTATCCTCAATAGCCGCCATCGTCTCCTCGATACAACTCGAAATCTCCGGATCCTCGTAGATATCGACGGCGCCTACCTCATCGGGTCTCGTGTGAAGGATGTCGCATCAACTTGTTGATGCTCACCTTCATCGTGCTATCTCCAACCTGAAAAATAACTTCCCCCTTGCCCCAATCCGTAATCGCTTTCGCGGTAGCTAAAAATGGTCTCCCTAGTATGATGGGAGAGGCGGTGAGGTCCTTCGTGGATTTCATATCCACGATAATAAAGTCTACCGGAAAGTAGCAGTTTTCTACCTTAACTATCACATCCTCTACTACTCCGTGAGGTCGTCTCACGGATCCATCCGCTAAGCTCAACTCGATGAATAATGGCTGCAACTCGCCAAGTGGACAAGCGTCATACACTCCCTTCGGGAGTATATTAACACTAGCCCCCGTGTCGAGGAGAGATCGAGTAAACGTCCTACCCCCTATCTCACAACTAATCATAGGAGCTCCCGGATCACGTCGCTTACGAGGAAGCGTACTCAGCATGATGGAACTAATAGTCTCACTCATATGGATACGTTTCGGCTTCCTCACCGGGGTGCAAAGTCCTTTCAGGAACTTTGCGTAGGGTGGAATATGCTGGATGGCGTCTACTAATGGGATGGTGATAGTAACCTGCCTAAAAGCCTCTAATAAGGTGTCATCGCTATCACTAGTAGGGACTCTAGGCCGGCTCAAAAAGCTGAGGATATGGCACCGGGAGGTTTGTAAACCTCGGGATTGGGCTCTGCCCTACTCTCCTCATCGGGTGCATCCTCATCCTCGGAGTCATCCTCCCGGGATAATCGTGGGAGATGGACGGTCGTCCTTCTCCTCAAGCGGGTCCTGCGGCGCTTGTGGTCCGTATGAGGATCCACTAAGACCTTGCCGCTACGTAGGCCCGATATGGCATGTGCCTCCTCCGATGCACCATCAATGCGAACTTCGTTCACATTGTGGGGGCGACTCGACGATGCTTGCCCTACATTCCTAGGGTTTGCTAGAGGCTGGGAAGGTAGCTGCTCAAATTCTACTCGCTTACCCTTCCTATGCTCGGTAGAAGCTGTGGAGCATGGGGTTTTATCCCCCTCAACTCTATCAAGTCGGTCACTAACCTCATTCAGTTTACTCATCATTTGTGCTAATGCACTCATGAGGGGGTCAACTGAAGGTGCTGGAGGTGGTACTGCATGTGGCGGCGTAGCCGCTCGGGGAATACCGGGGGCGAAAGGTGTCGGCCTCGGGTTCCCCATATGCTGCGGCGCGGATCCATAGGGCTGATGATATGAAGTGTGCTGCCCGCTCCGCTGCTGCGCATAAGTAGGGTTATGATAACTAGAATAACCCTGATTCGGGTAGGACGACCTACCCGCCTGGCTCAAACCTGGATATGTAGTATGGTTTGGCCGAAATGGAAACTGTCCCTGGATTGCCATCACGGGGCAATCTAACTCTACATGCTCAAAGCTAGAGCAATGTGAACACGGTGAGACATCAACATGTGAAACTGGCGCGAGGCCATCAGAACCCGGTCGGACCTTAAGCGAGTCCATGATCAAGTTCTGGGCTTCCGTCAGTTTCTCAATCTTATCTAAAAGCATACCTGTCTCTGCCGCCTTTGCGTCTAACATCCCTCCCTTCGCGGGAGCGCTCCGTCCTCCGAAGGATTTAGCCGCATGATGATGGCTATTCTCCGCCACCAACTCGATCAACTCAAGGGCTTCATCCTCATACTTGCTCATGAATGTGCCTCCACTAGCGGCATCGAGCAAATACCTGTCAGGTGCACCTAAACCATCATAAAAAATCTGAGTAATCTCATGTTTAGGTATACCATGATGCGGACACTGTCTCAAAAGATCTCTAAGTCTCTCCCAAGCCTCATAGAAAACCTCACCCGGCCCTTGTGAGAACTCGCGTATGGCGCGTCTCACGGCACTAGTCTTACCTACCGAGTAGTACTTACGCAAAAATGCGTCTTCCATCTCTCTCCATGAATCAAACTCGCGGCCCAAGCTAAAGAACCACTCCTTCGCCCTTTCCTTAAGCGTGAAAGGGAAGAAGCGCATCTTGGCCGTCTCGGAGGGGACATTGTGGAATTGGTTGAATTCGCACACCTGGCTGAACTCATCCACATGTCGATACGGATCCTCCGATGGTAGTCCATGAAAAGTGGGCAAAAGGCCAAGAATATGTGAGTCAATTTTAAAATTCGCACCTCGTCGTAGGGGTGCATTGACTCGCGTAGTCTGCCTTTGGACGACCGGTCTTGCATAATCGCTAAGACGTCGTCTCACTATCTCGGCAGGAAGAGGGGCGTCAATCGGCTCTCCTCGCCCTGGTGTGGCGATCGCTGGAAGAGAATCACTAGAGGCCTCCGATGGAGCTCTAGATGAGGCAAATAGATCATCATACAAGGGATTATTCCTTGTATGCCTCGTGGGTCGCTGACCCTGTCGTCCTCCTCGGTTCCTATGATTCCTATGCATATCTAAAGCCAAAAGATCACAAAAAACAGCAAGTATATATATAAGAATGTCAGAAAAGAGTAAGACAAAAAGAGTGATGTCTAAATGAAAAATGTTGCACTTACTCCACCTAAAAGATAGAACAAGTTAGATACTATCAAAAGCACATCAATAGAGTTAAAAATAATAATAGGTCACTGCTAACAGAGGATAAAATCTCAGATATATCAATATCAATGTGTCAAGTAGGTGAAAAACACCAAATAGACTACCAAATTTGCATCAAAATATCAAATAATGGCCAAATTTAGGTAATCTTACCTCGCTATACCTTTTTCACCACTGATGAGGGTCTGATAAATTCTCTGCAGGTCAGTAAACAACAGAAGACAGAAACCTAAATATGATCAAGAAATCAAAGCAATCAAATCAAAAACGCATGCTCCCCGGCAGCGGCGCCATTTTGACGTGTCGTTTTTGTGCGTCGTTAAAACACAAATACGATGGTCAAACAAAATTTATAAAACCGAACTCACAAAGACAAGATAGAATAATCAAGTACTGGGTAAGTATCGGGTCGATCCACAGAGAGCAGGGTTGACTTTAATCGCAGAGTTGACTTGGTCAAACTTAGGTTTAAAAGGAGATTTAAATAAGAGAAAATAATATTTAAGATAGGGAAATGATATAAATAAGCTAAATAAGACTTTTTAAGAATTGAAATCTCGGATTTGACAGAGAAAAGTCAAAAGTCAAAGTCAAAGCGTTGACTTTGACCAGCAGTAGGTGTTCTGCAAAATCAGAGAATCAAACAGAGTCAGAAGATTACGAAAATTATATATTTGGAAACTAGAGAGAAAAATGGAATTTATTGATATAAGTTTTTGTAATTTTTTTGGATAAGAAATGGATTTACTATGAATTATTGAAAAATCAATGATCAGAAAAAATCCCCGAAATGAACACCTCAGAGGAAAATCTTCAAATTGAATGACCAAATGAAATCCAAATCTTGCAATTTATATGTCAATAGAAAGCTAAGAACCAGAGGAATCCAACAAGACCCAAATTACCAAATTCTGATTTGCCAATTAAAAAGTAATTGACCCTCGAAAGTCAACGTTTGACTTCTGATGAAAGATGAACAGTCCGTGGTCAAACGTTAAATTGAAGGGGCAAATGAACTCAGAATTTGATGAAATTGCTATCCACGGAAAGCTGATGAAAAGAGGAATCCAATGAAACCAAAAATCAAGTGATTTGGAATTATAATCAGAGAGATATCCTATTTTTCAAAATCAGCGACTTTTTCGGATCGAAAATTTGGGGAAAAATGAAGAACACTATGAACTAATTTGCAAAAATTAAACTTCTAAATCTAATAAAAAAACTCAAATTACCTCTTGATAATCGATCGAATCTCACTACTAACCCGATTGCCACGAGAATTGAGCTCCAATTTGCGCGAATTGGAGTGAATTTGCTCGGATCCTTTCTCACGGACTTTCGGAATTCAAGGGGAAAAATTCGATGAAATCAAGGAGGAATTCGCGATCAATCCCGCTCCAATCCCTTCGGAATCGAGTCTAAACGCGGGGAATCACGATGAACTTAAGATTTTCCTCGAAATTCGCTTAATTCCTTCACGAATCAATCAAAAGTTGAAGAACAAGGAAGAGCTACATGAGTTTTTAAAGAGGGAATTAAGCTTGGAATCGTGGATGATGGAGGCGGTCGTGGGGGCGATTTTCAAGCGTCGTGGGGGCTTTTCCTTCAGCATGAGTCATGGCTTCAATTTCGGATCGATTTTGACCAAATTCCGTGGTGAATTTGGCCCCCTTTTTCCACGATTTAGGCGCTACGAGTGGACCACGATCGAGCCACGATCGGGTCACGATCGGGCTTCGATCGTGGTCCTAAGTCTTCGGCGATCACTTGCCGATCAGTGGAGAACGATTCCGCACCATTTCCGCTTCATTTCCGCTTCGATCGCGGCTCGATCGCGCCGCGATCGCGGCTTGATCGCGCCGCGATCGTGTTCTTCCTGGAGTCTCCAGCGCCGTCCGATTATTTGATCGTGATGAAGATCCGATGCTCCAGGTCAGTCCACGCAGCTTAACTGGATGCCGTTAGATCGCGATCGCGCGATCGGATGAATTTCCCGTCGCCACGTGGCCATCGCCTGTCCCTCCGATCGCGTCACTTAAGGTAAGTAATACCCACGTGTCTGATTAGACGATCGCGTGGACTCGGGTCCACGCGATCAACTGTTGAGGTTGATTCCCGTCCCGATCCGACGTCCGCCGTGAGTCCACGTGGCCTGCAAAAGAAAACCGTGTGGGAACATAGTCCCACACGGGTTAAAAATAGGAAAAACGCGCGCATAAATAGGGGAGTTGCTTCCCCTATCAACGTTCCTTATAGTCCTCTATGCTCCGCACACGTGGCGCCCCATACGGGCGCCCACGTGGCCTCCTTGCCACTTGGCGCGCCTCCTGCGCGCGGGCCACACGCGCCCTGCCACGTGGCCTCAGCGCCACGTCGTAACGGCGCGGTGGACCCGCGCGCCACGTGGGCTCGCTCGCCACGTCAGCCCCGCCGGGGCCCGCTGGCCACGTCAGCTCCGAGGTAAGCTTACCCCTTTTTCGCGATTTTAAATAAAAAAATACTAAAGAAAATCAATTAAAAATCAATTAAAAATCGGAAAAATTTGTATAAAAACTTTAAAAAAATTCATATTTCTCAAAAATACAACTCCTTTTTTTAATCCAAATTTTCTCCATTGGATCACAAATTCTAATATCATGTCATTTAAAAATATGTTTTCAAGAAAGAAATAAGGATGAATTAAAAATTTCATTAAATAAGTTCTAATTAAACCTTATAAATCATAAATTCATCCTAAAATCATCCTTCCAAACATTTACTAAAGTCAAAACTCATTTAATCACTGAGATTAACTCCTGTTAATCTAAACAAAAGATTAATCATATCTTAAGCATGAAATTATCTCTAATTTATGCATAAATATCAACTTTAGTGAAATGACATGCCAATTGAGAAAAATTCCTAAAAAAGTATGATAACATGCATCATATTCACATAAAATAAGCCTGAATATGAGTTAATTAGGGTAAGAATTCAGGTTATAAATGCATGTTATCACACCCCCAACTTAAATTATTGCTAGTCCCTTAGCAATGGAAAGAGAAAAAGTGTGAAATAGGACTAACAAGCTTAGAAAGCCATGGGTTGAGCATTGATAGAATCTGAAATGAATGTTCTACCTTAAATGATGCCAAGAAGAAAGTAATGTACTAGAAACTCAAGATCAAGGCATTCCTCCAGCAAGCACTTTAATCCACCAAATAAACTAAGAATGCTCTTGCTCTACATACTAATAGAATATACATAATTACAAGAAATTCATCATACCAAACCAATCGTCGATTCCTCCTTGCACTATGGACATGAATGATAAGGGCACAAGAAGTAGAAACAAGTATCATCCTTATATACATAGTGGCTATAAATAGAATCGGCTAAAAACACATGGGAGGTAGCTTACCATTCTAATTCTACTCTCTTTAAATTTAATTTCATACTAATTCTACTGTATTCATCCTAATTCTACTTGCTGCAAGCCTTTTTTTCAAGAAGGAGATTAGAGAATTCAGAATTTGAAATTTTTTTAAGGCTTTTTATGCAACTTTATTGAAAAAAACAACATACTTCATTTCATGGTGCTCATCCTACCCATGTGCCGTCCTTAGTAGACATGCAGCTTATTCCCCCGAAGAGGTTTTGGTATCTCTATGGATCAGGGAGCTTCACTATGTCAATAATATTAATGCCAACAAAGGATGATACAAGCTACGACTTGCTATGGAAAGCGGAAGGATGTGCGTGCAAGGAGTCATCAACTCAAAGTTTAGATCACAAATTCTTTTTAATCCAAATTTTCTCCATTGGATCACAAATTCTTTTTTTTTTTAATATCATGTCATTTAAAATATGTTTTCAAGAAAGAAATAAGGATGAATTAAAATTTCATTAAATAAGTTCTAATTAAACCTTATAAATCATAAATTCATCCTAAAATCATCCTTCCAAACATTTACTAAAGTCAAAACTCATTTAATCACTGAGATTAACTCCTGTTAATCTAAACAAAAGATTAATCATATCTTAAGCATGAAATTATCTCTAATTTATGCATAAATATCAACTTTAGTGAAATGACATGCCAATGGAGAAAATTCCTAAAAAGTATGATAACATGCATCATATTCACATAAAATAAGCCTGAATATGAGTTAATTAGGGTAAGAATTCAGGTTATAAATGCATGTTATCAGATGGTCCGTACGTGGTTCTGAAGTTGTTCGACGACAGATCAGTACTCATCTCCAACACTAACACTGGTCGACAATTCAAGATAAATGGCCATTGATAACATGCATATTTAACTAAAATTCTGATCTTAATTAACTAATATTCATGCTTATTTTATATAATTATGAAGCATGTTATCATAGTTTTATGAATTTTCTCCATTGGTATGCCATTCTTCTAAAGTCCATATTTATGCATTATTTAGGGTTAATTATGTGCTTTATAGATGTTTAATATTTTACAAGGTTAATTACTTCCCTTAATTTAGTTTGACTTTAGTAGATGATTAGAAGATTTAATTTCAAGAAGAGAATGTTGGATGATATAAAATCGACTTCTTAAGAAATTATCTATGTTTCTTTGAAATTCATCCTATATGATTCTTTTAATTTGTATTTTTAGATGGCATAATAGAAAAAATGAAAGAATTTTTTATCCAATGGAGAAAATTTGAGTTAAAAAGGAGTTATATAAATGAATTTATGAATTTCTTAATTTTTTAGAATTGTTTGGATTTTATTTTGATTTTTCACGATTTATTTAATCGTGCGGGACCCACGAAGGTGACGTGGCGCGACGTAGACACATGGCGGGGCCACGCAAGCCCACATGGATGCCTACATGGTGCCTACGTGGCGTGAACAGTGATATCGGATGGAAGGGATTAAATCGCGCAATTGGACAGTCGGGATTGAATCGCGCAATCGGACGGTCGGGATTAAATCACGCGATTGGACGGCTGAAATCACATAGAGTGGAATCTGCGTCATGGGCCACGATCCCACCGATTATGCGCGATCTGACGGCTGAAATTACACGGAGTGAAATCTGCGTCACGAGCCACCAATTTCACGCGATCCGACGGCTGAAATCACACGGAGTAAAATCCACGTCGTGGGCCACGATCCACCAATTTCGCAAAAACTTCTCTAGAAATAAATGTTCTCTCCCTTTGTAAACTTAACTTTCGATCAATTCGTGAAGAAATTAAGCGAACTTCGAGGAAGGTCTTAAGTTCTTCATGATCCTCTGCTTCCTAGAGTTTAATTCCGCAGCCATTGAAGCATGATAATCACGAATTAATTACCAGATTTCATTGAATTTTCCCCTTGAATTCCAAACGTCCGCGAGGAAGAAATCGAGCAAATTCGCTTCAATCCGCGTGAATTGAAGCCACATTCTTGTGGCAATTGGGTAAGTAGTGAGATTCGCTCGATTATCAGGTGGTAATTTGAGTTTTTATTAGGCTTAGATCTTTAATTTTGCAAATTAGTCCTTCGTGTTCTTCAATTTCCCCAAATTTCAGTCCGAAATTTTGCTGATTTTGAAAATACGATATCTCTCTAATTATAATTCTAAATCACTTTATTTTGGTTTCATTGGATTTCTCTTTTCAGCAGCTTTCCGTGGATAGAAAATTCGTTGAATTCCAAGTTCATTTGACCCTTCAATTTAACGTTTGACCAAGCACTGTTCATTTTTCATCAGAATTTAAAAGTTGACTTTCGGGGTCAATTACTTTCAATTTAAAAATCAGAATTTGATCATTTTGGTCTCTTTAGAATCCTCTGGTTCATATTTTTACATTGGTATATAAATTGCAAGATTTGGATATCATTTGGCAAAACAATTTGAAGATTTCCTGTGAGGTGTTCATTTCAGGGATTTTCGGATCTTTGATTTTCAATAATTCATAATAAATCCATTTCTTATCCAAAAATCACGAATTCTATATCAATAAATTCTATTTTTTCCTGTAGTTTCCAAATAGATAATTTTCGTAATCTTCTGACACCTTTTGATTCTCTGATTTTACAAAACACCGACTGTTGGTTAAAGTCAATGCTTTGACTTTGACTTTTGACTTTTCTCTGTCAAATCCGAGATTTCAATTCTTCAAATTTCTTATTTAGTATATTTATATCATTTCTAGTCATCACATCTTATTTTTACTTCTTTAAAACCTCTGTTTAACCTAAGTTGGACCAAGTCAACTCTGCAATTAAAGTCAACCTTGCTCTTTGTGGATCGACCCGATACTTACACATTATTTGATTTAATATCTTTATCTTTGTGAGGGTATCACCCTCGACCCATCATTAGTTGTAGACATTAAACTTAGCGCTTTTGGGAGGCACCCCAAGATTATCTTACCTTTTTTTATTTGTTTTTCACTTTGCATAGATATCAGAGAACTACATTAGGAAAGGGCGCACCTGCACAGAAATCCCACGAGCGTCATGGAATAATGAGCCTTTCTAAACCTCCCTCACCACATTTTTATATTGTTTTCATGCCATGATTCGATGAGTTTTCACATGAGCATGTAGTTTTCATTGAGGGCAATGAAAGATTCCAATTGGGGAGTGAGGATTTAGAAAAAGCTCTACCATTTTCAAAAATTTTAAAATTCTACCTTCTAAAAACTCCTATTTTTCAAAACTTTGATCAAATCTACCCCACCTTAGAAGTCTTTTCATCTAGAGATCTGACCTACTTGAGATGTAGAAGTGAGGGCCTCATAGTCCATACGATTACATTTTGAGTAATAAAGCCAAATGATCTAGAGAAACCATAGATTATACTTAGTGGTTGACTTCTTTGGGGTTGGGTACTCAACAGGCACCAAGGAAAAAGAGTAATCAGAGGTTAAAATTCTATGGGATTAAAAAGGAGAGTATGTGAGAGAAAATAAAATTCCATTCCCTACCTATCACCAGCCAAAACTGCTTAGTATAAGGAATTTCTCGATTCTAGACTTTCCCTTTTAAAGATTGTAATGATCCATAATTCTTGTAGCACCTATCTTTCCTTATAAGCATGTAGTTTATCTCTTCCAAAGCAGTCAAGTAGTTACACCACTTTGTTTTAAACTTCACTTTTGATAATGAATTGATGTAAGATATTTTAGAATGCTATGCTAGGTACGACGATAATGATATGATTAAGAAAATAATCCTACAAGTGAATGAAGGATCTATGAAATGATATCAGGGGAAGAAATATATAGTTCAGATGATAAGGTTGAGATAACTAGAATTTTGTGATGGTAAATGAATATAAGGTGATTAGAATATGGAGAAACAATAGATAATAGAGAATTTAGATTAGAGGATATAAGATAGAGGAGTAGAAAATGGAGTATGTGTAATGCTTAATAAAATAGAGAATGTATATATAATATGTCAGTGGATAGGAACGATAGAAGGGATGATAAAAGAGAGAATAAGGAGAAGGACGAGGTGAGGATAATATATTATATAATATAAGCTTGCGGATGATGGAAAGAAAGAGAGAAGAGCGATAGAGAAAGAGTGAAGGGTTTAGATAGAGAAACAGATCTAACAATGGACTTATTGATCTATGATTGGAACTATCTTCACGGTTTGAGGAAGAGGATGTTACCTAAAGAAGACGAGAAAGATGCCGTTGGATTACTCCCGCTGACATCGGATAGCCTCGAGATGCTTCAAACGTGAAGTGGATGAAAGGCGATAGAACGGGAGGGAGAACAAAAAGGGAGATAGAACTCGGAGAGGAGATTTACGGGAGAAGCATAAGAACACACGAACACAAGTTTCCAAAGAAACAAATTTTATCAAAAACATCTGCCTCTCGTTCTTACAAGTTTGCCTTTTATAGAAGTAGAGAGAAACGGAATTAAATTGGGAAGTTGTGTCGTTTCGGTTGATTCGGATTTGGTGTCTTTTAGCGTTTACGCAGCAAGAGAATCAGTAGACGATGGTTGATACTGAAATGTCATGCGTTCTCAAGCGGAATTTTGTCGATCGGAACGGTTGCCGGTAAGTGATTGGATCGGTGATGAGAACTCAGCCTAAATCATCACAGTAGTTAGGGCACGTGAGTGTCAACTGGCGGATGCTCTGAAGGATTCCCATGCTAGCGGATTCATCACGTAGTCAGCTTTTACGGGGATCCATTCTCCGTTTCCATTTCACTCCGCTATCTTTGACTTCAAACTCGGACGCTGGTGAGCAAGCTCGTGCAGCGATATCTTTGAGCCTGCTCGGCAGTAATCCTGCGAAGAACTTCGCGGTGGCTGACGAGACGAAACCGCGAGGTCGTCGATTTCACGCGGTATCGCGTCAAAAATTATTCCAAACTTACCAATTTTGAGAATTAATCACGAATTCAAGGGTATAATGGTAAATAAGGGTCGAATCCACAGGGAATTAAGGAATTTCTTGACGTAATCTTCAAATTTGATCAAATCGGACAAGAAATTGATGGTAGCAATTGGGGAAAATGGTATTTTACGAAATTAGACTTCAAATTGATTCCACGGAATCAAAAATCGTCGAATTTGGACTTGATTTCGCGGAGAAATCAAGATTCGAAGTGGAGAGAAAATTTCGAGCATGAAAATGAGCGATTTTAGGTAAAATTTGATAAAATTAACTTCTAAATCCTAATCTAAACGAAAATTAAACATTATAGGAGGATAATTAAGGTAAAACCGCTTCCACTAAACATGTTTAGCAATCAAATCATCGCGATTAAACCAATTAATTGCGAAGAACACCAAAAACGTCACGACGAGCTTCAAGCGTCGATTTCTCCCTCAATTCTCCACCAAATCTCGTCTTCTACCCCTCCGTGGATGCGGAAATGAAAGAGGAAGAGGAAGAACTCGAGAGAAACGAGAAGAACGGTGTCTAAACAGCTCAATTAGCTTGAGATTCAACTCGGATGCTTATATTCGTGAAGAACAAGTCTATTTAAAGGGCTTTGAATCGTAACCGTCCGATTGAAACGATCGACGGTTATGATAAACGGTCCACGATGGACCGTTTTCAAAAATGTCGCGTCCATTGGATCTCCGATGAAGGGCTCCGATCACTCCTCAGATAAGCGTTTTAAAAACGCTCGAATTGCGCTCGTTGGATTGCGATCTAGCGGTCACGATGCTCCCCGCCAGATCAAATCGTAGCCGTTATAACGCTCGTAATTAAGCACGTGCTCCTGATCTGATCCGGTGGTCCACGGCGCATTCGATCGACACGCCTCATTCCGCGCCCCGCCTGATCCGACGCTCCGTATGCGTCCATGTCACCTGCACTCATAAGAAACTCCGTGGAACTTAGTCCCACACGGAGAATATTAAAAGTACTTGTCGGGTTTATAAAACCCAACGATTTATGAGGGTAATAACCCTCCCCATATAGGGCAGGCTAAAGACCCATTTTATATAGATTAAATAAATACAATATATATATATAATGCGCCACGTAGGCGCTGCGCGGGTCCGCGTGGCGCTGCCACGTGGCCTTGCATGCCACGTCGCATCCACGCGGGCCCCGCGCGAAAACAAAATTTTTTTATTTTTTTATTTTTTTTAAAAACGTTTTAAAAATCGAAATATAATTTAGAAAAATCCAGAAAAATCCCTGAAAATTATAAAATTCATAACTTTCAATATATAACTCCAAATTAATCCAAATTTCTTTCATTTGATCCAAAATTTAATTATCTATTATTCTAAAAAGTTAAATTTAATAAATAATAAGAGTTAAAATTATGATTTCAAAAATACATTCATTTACTAAGATTTTAAACTTTAGAAAATGAAATGAATGTTTATAAAAAAAATTTCTCTTATTATTTTAACTTTATAAACAGTTACAATCTCAAGAAAATATGGGTTATCCAATTAGTAAACTCTAATTTATCAAAATTAACCCTAAATTAAAGTATTTTGAGATTATAATGACTTTTTAAGAGAATAATAGAAAAATACATATAAATATGATAACATGCATGGAAATGAAATCATTTATACTTTAATATGCATGAAAAATCATGTTTTATGATGTAAATGTAGCATGTTATCAGTGGCCTCGGAACGTCTTTTGCCCGATCGAAGGCCATCTAAATGATGAAAGTATTGTGCAGTCCTTCCTCTTGTCGATAAACATTTGCTGAGACTTTTGGTGTGATCGGAAAGAATGTCTTGAGATTTATCTTGTTCGCTTGCGTCGATATCAAAATTATCTCCTCGTTAGTGACTCCTTGAATCCCGGTTGCGCTGATACCAAATGTTATCGCCCGAGAAGTGGATATTGCGCATTATTTTGGTTCAATCCGATAATCACCCTGGTGTACGTGGATGGCCCACATTGCTCGGAAACAGCTCTCAGAGCATCATCTCCAGGAAATCTAGCCTTGATCATTCATGTGCCATGATCACAACTAGAGGTTGAATATCATCAGCTTCAGCCAGCTCTCCAATCTTCCTGCTTCTCCTTTGCTCGTTGGAAGATATTAGATTGTATCACCCGCTTCATTAAACGCTTTCACACCAGCTCCTTCTCCTCGGACTTCATCGTCAGGTTCAGTTTCTGCAGCATTGGCCACAGCTTCTCTTTCTGGTCATTCATGCAGATGTAGATTTTCTTCAAGCATAGAAGCCTTGTTTCACTGGGAAAGAGTTCTCCTTGTGACATCTTCTCTCGTGGTAGCTTCATGTAAAATAACTGTCAAATATATGAATGCTCTTCAGGATCTTTTAGAGACCATTGAGTAGTTGTCTTCATGTTGAATGGTCTTCATATTAGTCTTGGATAATTAGGAGGTTGATCCTTGGATTCTTCATTTCTTGATGGAAGATTCTTCATGCTGATTGGCTCCATAGATGCATGGGTTTATTCATGCACGAATTTTGTCTTGAGTAGAATAAGAAGATAGTGTACTTTCATAAGAATAGATCTCCTCTAATCTACTAACTAGGGGTGGATTTCAAAGGGAGAGGGATGGGATAACAAGTGTGTTCCTATTGATGTTTCTTTCTTGAGATCATTAATTTATACAAGGTACCTATGATATGGTGGTTATGGTTTGGATAATTAGGAACCTATATCAAAGGTAAAAGGTGGTTGACTTGGTCCACTCAAGGAATTCTAGGTTTCTAAAGATAAGGGTTAAATGCTTTGACCAAGTTAATCTTTAGATCAGTATAAAATAGGAAAAGGAGGGAAGATAATTCCCTTAAGATCTACACTCCCTTTTAACTATTTATAGAGGTCTTCTTCATCCATTTAAAGAATGGATAGTTTTTCAAACTCATGAATAAGGAGGAGTATTGGTTCATTTGGAACCCTTGTGTTCATGTTTTGAAATAATTCTCCATCATGAACACTCCCAAGTGCCTCAGAAATCCATCGCATCTTCCATTTCTTCCCCACATGTACTTATACCTTCACTACACTTCATTTTCTACATACTCTCTTCAGAAATCCTAAAACTCCTCCACATTATCATTCTTGTCTTCTGAAATGCTTAAAAAAAAGAAGAATAAAAGAAAGAGGAGAAAAGTCAAAAGAAAGAGAGAAGTTACAAGAAGGAAAATAAGTGGGAATATCTTCTCTACCTTCGTCTCCACCATCTACCCTATCCATCACCATCCACCTCAGTTGGGAGTATAATTATCATAAGTGATACCTTCTTTGTCTTTTATAATCCACTTTGTTTTATCAGCACATTTGCTTTTAGCCAAGTCATACCTTTAGAAATAGTATCTTTTATTTCCTTCAGCCTCCTCACACGATGCATCCAAAGATATGAACCCTTTTTAATTGCACTCTTTTAAGGAGGAAAGCGAGTTGAGGGGAATTCTAAAATACTAATTAGCCTCCATTTTGAGGGAAGGAGTGATGTGTTTATGGAGAGGGTAAGGAATTACATCCACTCATGAGAGAGTGAGTATCTTTTCATCACCATAGCATCATACCTTAGATATGCTCACCTTGATTACAATTGAGAATTAGACTCAAGCATTAGCCGATCAGCACTACCCTAACATGCACTAAAGAAGTCAACCTAGAGACGGAATCTAGATCATTATGGCCTACACTATGAGGAAAACGTGATCATACATTTATACACTTCACCTTTCTAGTAGTAAGATCAAAAGATGAAAAGACCTTCTAGGGAGATTATATAGTAAATTTCTAAGAGACTAGCAATAATTTAAGTTGGGGGGTGTGATAACATGCTAATTTGACATGATAAAACATGATTATTGATGCATATTAAAGCATAAATGATTTCATTTCTATGCATGTTATCATATTTATGAGTATTTTTCTATCATTCCATGAAAAAATCATTATAATCTCAAAAATACTTTAAATTAGGCTTAAATATGATGATTTAAAGATGAATAATTTTATAACCCATCTTTACTTGAGATTAGAGATATTTTTAAAGTTAAAATAATGAGAGAAATCATTTTATAAACATTTATTTATATTTTATTAAGTTAAAATCTTTAAAGAATAAATGTATTTTTGAAATGGAAATTAAATGATGTAGGATATTTCTAAGGTTGATAATATTCCTACAAACTAGGGGAGGACCTATGAATTGATATCATTATGAAAAAGATATTAGGAAATCAGTCAGAATATATTGAGGTATAATTCAGGAATATAAAGATATATGATGACTTAATGAGGAAGATAAGATGGATAATAAGAGAAGAGAAGAAATATGGAAGAGGAATAATCGGAGAGAGTATTATCGGAATAGTGAGAGAGAATATGAATGATAGAAGAATATATGTTAAAGAATATAGTTAGCGATGATAGAGGAGATACTATTACATATTTTAATATATAGGATAGAGAAAAGATGATGATCGACGAAAATAGAACGAGAGGTGGAGGGAAATAAGGAAGCGGAATAAGTAGAGAAGGCATGACGAAGCGAGTACGGATGGATAGAAAGTCAACGCTGGACTTATGGATTTAGAATATGAACTATTATTCACCTGGAATATTAAGGATGATACCTGGAAGGCGACTGGAAGATGATGCTCTCGGATTCGCCGTTTGACCCGGATCAACCTCGTATGCGTCGGACTTGAAGTGGAAGAAAGCGGACAGAACGGGTAAAGAAAAGTGAAGGAGGGTAGAACTCGGGAGATGAAGAGGTTGCGGGAGAATAGAGGAGACACAGGAGACACGAACACAAAGGTGATAACCGAACCAAAAGAGTAACCAAATTTTCATCAAAACTCTACTTTTCATGTTACAATCATCCTTTTAAGGAGGAAGAGGAGGGCGATGAAACGACGTGTCGCGGAGGAGTGGTAGTTGTTGCGGTTTCTTCATCTCCCCGTAAATTAACTCCAGGCTTCTTCTTTGACGGGAAAACCATGAAACGGAAATACGTGGCATATTCCGTAGCTATTAATTCAGCCGAAGATTCCCGCTCATCAGGCGTCGTGAAAACTCTGTCCACGTGATAAGTACTGAAAGAGTTCCCGCACGATATTTTGGTGCTTTACGAGCTATAGTCGCGACGTTAAGTAGGGAAGTCGGGTGCTTGTTGCAGGTCAATGGGGGTGACGCTCGCGTAACCCTCGGCATTTTCTTGTCGTTTCCTCCAGTGCTTCATTGTTGACTTTGGTTCGTCGCCTTCGATTCAACCGTCTGAGACCTCTCTCCTTGCCCGGTTCTTGTCTCCTCACGTGACATCCAGGGAGACGATACTTATTATAATCTTCGAGAACTGTAGAGAATCTCTTTGTTCCATGATGCTCAGAATGCTACGCAGATGGCGACGTGATATTCTTTGCATGCTATCCTCCTTGCGGGCACCTCAGTTAATGCGTAGATAATAGAAGTTGGGATAATCCGAGATGGTGTAAGTAGACCTTCTTGGCTGCCTGCTTGCTTCCAGGAAAATCTGCCTAAGTCTTCAGATCTCTCATCAAGGTAAGAGAGGGTGTATAATATGAAGATCTCTATGAGATAGTTTGAGAGCACTATGAGATAGCACTATGAACTGGATATTCTTCAAGACATTGTCCTCTTTGTGTATCCAGTATTCTTTGAAAGTCTTGGTGAGGCTGCTTCATGTGGATAACTGCATGATAATATTCATGCAAAGACTTTGGCTTGAAATCAAATGAGAAGGTAAGTTCCTCTTTTAGATCTCTCCTACATTCTAACTATAGGTGGTTTTCAAAGAGAAGGAAAATACAAATGGATTCCTATTGATGTTTCTTTCTTGAGATCATCAATTTATACAAGGTTCCTATGATATAATGGATAAGTTTTGGAGATTAGGATCCTATATCAAGGAAGAAGGTGGTTGACTTGGTACATTCAAGGAATTCTAGTTATCTAAGGATAAGGCTAATTTCTTTTGACCAAGTCAATCATTAGATCAGTGTAAAATAGAGGAAGGAGGGAAAATAAATCCCTTAAGATCTACACTCTCTTTAATCATTTAGAGAGGTCTTCTTCATCCATTTAATTAATGGATAATTTATCAAGTTGGTGGACAAGGAGGGGGAGGAGGATGGTTCACTTATTATCCTTGTGTTCATGTTTCAAAATAATTCTCCATCATTAAAACTCTTATTATTTATTAATTTTTAGTCTTTAGAATGATAGATAATTAAATTTCGGATTAATATGGAGTCATATTTTGAAAGTTATGAATTTTCTAATTATTAAGGATTTTTTCCAGATTTTCTGAATTTATTTTCGATTTTTAAATGATTAAAACAATTTAAAAAGAGGAAAAAAAGGGGGTTAATATTCGCGCGAGGCCACGTGGATGCGACGTGGCACTCAGGGCCATGTGGTAGCGCCACGCGGACCCACGCGAGCGCCTACGTGGCGCGGATGTGACATGCATATTTATATTTATCGTAATTATAGGGTTATAGTACATATAAGCATTCCGTAGTCGGAATTTAAGCTAACCCGCATATTCCACATACCTTATAAACCAAATAGATTCCTCTAATTTTTCCCGTGTGGGACTAAGTTCCACACGATATTTTAAGTGCAGGTGACGTGGCTAAAGGCGAGGCGTTGGATCAAGTGAAGCACGGATCATCGCGTGTGGATCGCGTAGACTCGCGGTCCACCGGATCCATCAAACGCACGTGGCGTAAATGGAGAGTTATAACGGCTGTGATTTCATCGCGCGGGATGCATTCTGATTGTCAAATCGCAATCCAACGGTGGCGATCTAATGCATTTTATAACGCATCTCAACGGGTTTCATCCGAGCGCTTCATCACGGATCGGACAGCTGCGACATGTTTGAAACGGTTCATGATGGACCGTTCCATCGTAACGGTTGCTTAAAGCAATCGGGCGGTTGCGCCCAAAACTTGTATAAATAGAGATGTTCTTCCGATTTCTAAAGCATTCAAAAGCAAATCAGTCCAATTGATCTGTTTAGACACCAATACTCTTGAATCTCTCGATCCCATCTTCTTCTACACTCATTTCCGCACCTTCGGAGGGTTTGAGATTGAGATTTGTCCGAGTAGAAAGGGAGAAATCAACGCTCGAACTCCACGATCGCATTCTTCGAATTTTCGACGATTTAGGTGAGTAATTGTGTTAATCCGATTGCTATTCGGGGTTAGTGGAAGCGGTTTTCATTAACCTTTCGTTCATTTATGTTTGATTCCAATTTAGATTAGTAATTGAAGCTGAATTTTGTATAATTTTAGTTAAAATCGTGATTTAGGATTTCAAAAAATTCTCTCTTCGATCTTCAATTTCTCCGCGAAATCAAAGTCAAATTCGATGATTTTTGATTCCGTGGAAATGATTTGAAGTTCTCTTTAATAATTTACCATTTTCCCCAATTTATATCATCAATTCATCGTTTGATTTTATCAAATTCGAAGAGATCATCATAAATTTCATTATTTCTCTCTGGATTCGACCCTTATTTACCATTATACCCCTCAATTTAAGATATTTTCATCAAATTGGTAAGTTTGGACATTGTTTTGACACTAGACCGTGTGAAATTGACGACCTCGCGGTCTCCGCTCATCACGACGCCAACTCTCTTTCGCGGCAGCCACCCCCGTCACCCCACAGTCGTCTTCCCCTACACCTTGTCGCTTAACTCATGTCGCCCTTGCTTCACCTACCTGCAGCCTCGCCACCTCCATCCCGACACCCCAACCTTCCCCTACGCGTGACCATTGCCAGCTCCACCTCCCCTGCAAATTATGTGCCTTGCTGATTCCGCTACCCCTCCCCGGGCCAACCGTTTCCGCGCATAGCCGAATTAATGCCATCGCATCCATCCTACCACTCCTCTTCAACATGCCAAGTTCACCCCTCTCGTCCTGAATTTATCTCCCTCGCTCGGCCGATCTCCCTCTCGCGCTCATCAAACTCCCGACGCCCGTCGCCTCCACCCCTCGTCCTTGTGATCCCGCTCGACCTCATCCCATCAACCCCCGAATTTCCTTACCACGCGCCCTTCTCGCCCGTCGCGCACCTCACTCTCTCACCCTCACCCTCACCATCGCCTCCCACTACCCCCACTCTGATTTTCCCTTCCAATTCTCCCCTCCTGAATTTCGCTCCCTACTTCCCCTCCTCCTCACACGGCCGAAACCATCCAGACGCCTTGCTAGAGCTCCTTCCAACGATTTCCCCCACCTCTTCCCATCCTTTCTGTCGATTTCTCTCTTTCTCTCTCACCTTGCCGATTCCACGTGATCACCCTGCCAATTTCACACTACTACCTAGCGAACTTCATCCCATCGCCGACATTTATCCCTCCCCCTTCCCCAATCAATTTCACCCCGTCTCCATCCATTCACGAAATTGCCTTCTCCTATCCAGCTTCCCCACAAAGAGCCTCAGATAACCCCGTCAACAACAGGTTCTGCGAATTGCTGGCGGAATTCACTCACGCCATACATGTCGAGACCTACTTGCCCACATCGTCAACCTCCGTGCTCACGTTCCTATCTGCCGCGTCCGCGCCGAATTCGGTCGCCCCGCACTGCTCCACGACCGGAATTCATTGTCCGCGACCTAAGACCAAGTCGCCCCCCACGACCAGATCTCCTGGCCACGCCCGCCTCCCCTGGTTGCGCCCACACCCCGATCTGGATGTGCTGCTCTCCAGCCTAGAATACTCCCGCGATCATCCTCTCCCCGCACCCCTTCTGCTCCGCACCTGCCCCACGTCAAGGCCCGAGTCCGCGTTCCCATCCACAGGCGCCGACGGTGCAGTACCTGTGTGCCCCTGCTGCCCCGCTCCGTGTCCATTTCTGCACCCGCACCCAGGTCCACGTCTGAGTCGCCCCCAGACTCCATCCGCTCCCGCACCCTAGCCTGGGCTCGTGCATGTGCCTGCGCCCGCGCCTAGAATTGCCCCCACCTGCTGCCCGCGACCTGACCGGCTACCCGCTCCCGTGTCTGGGACGGCGCTCGCTCCTGCAGCCCCTGTCTGCGCTCCCACCCTGCGCGATCCATCTACCTCCGGCTTCCCGCGCCCTGCCGAGGTCGTGCCCGTGTTCTGCCACGAGCTGCGCCAGCCCTCTCTACCCCGAGGCGCGCTCGCTTTCTGCCTCAAACCGCGCCCACGACCAGCTCAAGCCCCGGCCGCGCCCAATCTCGGACGTTACAGAGGACAACGCCTCCACGCGCCTAGCTCGGAACCGGCTTGGCCACTTCCAAGATCGACATCGAGCCGTTGTCTCCCCTTCTCCGGTTGACACTACCGAGCTGACTCTCCACTACGCCACGACCCACCGAGCACCCTGCCCCGCAAGTTAGCTTCAACCCCTCATTTTAAAGTTTAATTACTTTTCGAATCATTTTCCCTTACTCATCTCCACCGCCGTCGGACGACTTAGGTAGGGTAGTACGAGTATAGGTTCGAGACTTCTATCGTGTACATCAGGTCCGGCACCGAGCATGGGCTGTAGCCTTCAAGCTACTCCACGGCGAGCGACTTCCACGCCTCCGGACGTGGACCGAGAGGATCTCACCCTATCCATCATCACGAGTTTCCCCGAGTCACCGGGGGTCGACTCTGCTGATCGGCACGCCTGCTTGTACTTAGGTTTAGGTTAGATATCATACATAGGGTCTAGGACTTGCCTACCCATAGGCTAGGTTTGACCACCCTATCTTCAGTCAGCCTCAGTTCCATTGATCAGGCCCGAGGGTTTTCACACCCCGTCCTGCATCAATGTTGCTCAGCAGAGAAATCAAGAATTCATAAATAAAAAAAACCACAGCTCCTTTACAGAGTCACACTTGGGCATTTATAGCCTTTTTTACTAAGTCTCTAGAAAAATATGACCGTTAGGGCTCCAACGGTCATAAAATATGATCGTTGGAGCTCCAACGGTCATATACAGATATCTGGTCCATTTATAAATTATGGACCAAATATTTACATATAGAGGGTCTGTGATAATCTAACACCCCCCTCCCAGTTGGGTATAGATGTTTATCATTGCCAACTTGGTCACTAGGTTTTGATATTGAGGGCCTGGAATGCTCTTAGTGAGAATGTCTGCAACTTGTTTTAGCGAGGGAATATACTGAGTGATAAAACCCCTCATCAATGTTCTGCTTGATGTAGTGTCTGGCCACTCGTGCGTGCTTCGTACGCTCATGTTGGAGTAGATTTTTAGCCATGGCAATGGCTGATTTACTGTCAAAATATAGCGTCATACTTTTCCCAAAGAATAAACATAAGTCTTGGAGAATGTCTTTAAGCCACATGCCTTCACACACTCCCTTCTTTAATGCTCGGAGCTCAGCTTTTGCGCTTGAGAGGGAGACTTCCTTTTGTCTTTTGCTTCATCAAGTGACGAGGTTGCATCCAATGAAACTGCAATAACCTGATGTAGATCGACTATCATCAAGAGAACCTGCATAGTCAGAGTTAGTATACAAATATATACTTGGTTCATTTCCCCTTCTAAATAGTAGGCCTAGTCCAATTGTTCCTTTGAGATACGAAAGTATTCTGTCTACCGCTTTCTGATGTGATTCTCGTGGGTCATTCATAAACTGACTGAGATAATTTACTGCAAATGCTATGTGTGGTCAAGTATGATTAAGGTACAATAATCTGCCAATAAGTCGCTGGACAGATGTCTTATTAATTGGGGCGTCTTTCTCGTGTTGTTCTGCTTTGAGTTTCACATTCACATCTGTTGGGGTGGTTGCAGGGCGACAGTCCAACTTTCCAGTTTCTTTTAACAAATCAAGGACATACTTATGCTGGATAGTACGATTTAAGATTTTAAATAAGCTACTTCAATTCCTAAGAAGTATGTCAATAAACCAAGAGCTTTGATATCAAATGAGGTGGCAAGGTGATCTTCGGGATTCTTGACTTCTTTCTCATCACTAATTGTAATAATAATATCATCAACATATACTATAAGGATTGCTACCTTTTCTTTTGCACCATGTTTAATAAACAATGTGTGGTCTCCTTCACTCTAAAAGTATCCAGCCCTAGGTCTTGGAGAATTTCCCAAACCAAGCCTTAGGTGACTGTTTGAGTCCATATAAGGATTTCTTCATATGACATACATCACATGAATTCTTGCTCAAAACATAACCAGGGGGAGGTGACATATATACCTCCTCATTCAATTCCCCATGTAGAAATGCATTCTTCACGTCATATTGGTATAGCTTCCAATCATGTGTTGCTCCAAGGGCAATTAGTACTTGAATTGTATTTAATTTTCCCACTGGTGAGAAAGTTTCAAGATTATCAATATCGTAGGATTTGGTGTATCCTTGAGCAACCAAACGGGCTTTATACCTTGTAGTTGATCCGTCGAAGTGATATTTAATGGTAAATACCGAACGACTTCCCACTATTTTCTTACCAACAGGGATTGGGACCATCTCCCATGTATTACTCTTTTCTAGAGCTTCCATTTCTTCATCCATAGCCTTCTTCCACTCGCCAGACAACATAGCCTCTCAGACATTCCTTGGGACTAATACTGTCATCAGTGCTTGGATGACCCAATTATACTCTAGAGAGACCTAGCTATATGAAACATAGTTGCTAATTGGATATAGCTTGGTCTTTTTACATTCACGAACTCCCTTACTAATAGCAATAGGCCACCCATTATTATTGGGTATGTCTATGTCGGCTAGAACTTCTTCAGCTTGCATCACCTTTGGTATAATGGACTCTTCCTCCTCTTCAACTTGGCTTGGAACAGTACTTATAATAGGGGTCTGTTTGCTGATTGCGAGTGTAGGACTATGATCCTCTCTTTCACTTCTGACGAGACGAGACCGCAATGTCGTTGATTTCATACGGTCTCGTGTCAAAAATTATTCCGAACTTACCAATTTGATGAAAATCTATCAAATTGAAGGGTATAATGGTAAATAAGGGTCGAATCCACAGGGAAATAAGGAAATTCTTGATGTATTCTTCAAAATTGATCAAATAGGACGATGAATTGATGATAGAAATTGGGGAAAATGGTAAATTATGAAAGATAACTTCAAATTGATTCCACGGAATCAAGAATCATCGAATTTGGACTTGATTTCGTGGAGAAATTGAAAATCGAAGTGGAGAGAAAATTTCGGACGAAGCAATCGCGATTTTAACTAAAATTAAACCAAATTGAACCTTGAATCCTAATCTAAATCGAAATCAAACTTAAATGAACTAAATATTAGTAAAAACCACATCCACTAACCACGATTAGCGATCGAATTAACTCAATTAACCCAATTAATCGATGAAAATACCGAAGAACGCATTCGTGAGTTCAAGCTGCAATTTCTACCGATCTACACGGCCAAATCTTGATTTCAAGGGCTCAAGAGGTGCGGAATTGAAGTTAGAACACGATGAGATCAAGAGAAACGAGAGGGGAGGTGTCTAGACAGATCAATTTGTTGATTTCCAACTCAAATGCTTTAGAATTAGGAAGAACACATCGTTTTATAGGGATTTTGGGCGTAACCATCCGATCGAAACGAACGCATCGTGGACCGTTTCAAAAATGTCGTGGCCGTCCGATCTTGATGAAGGGCTCAGATCAATCCGCGCGATTAAACGTTTAAAAACGCTTCTTCTCGTTGCCGTTGGATCGCGATCCAACGCTGTGGATCCCATCCCGCACGTTAAATCCAGACCGTTATAACGCTTCAGTTAAGGCACGTGCGCCTGATGATGATCCAGCCGATCCGGTGTCTCCCCTTCTGCCACGTGTTCTGTATTTTAAATAAAGACCGTGTGAAACTTAGTCCCAGACGGGAAAGAGTAAAGGAAAGAATCAGGTTTAAAAGGGGCGACGATTCTAGGGGTAATAATTCCCTTCCGATAAGCTGAAGGCTATATACTATAAACTATATAAAATATAAATATAAATATTACGCCGCGTAGGCGCCGTGTGGGCCCGCGTGGCGCTGCCACGTGGCCTTGCATGCCACGTCGCATCCACGTGGCCCCGCGCGGAAATAGAACCGCTTTTTGCCCTTTTTTAATTCATTTTTATCATTTAAAAATCGAAATAAATTCAGAAAAATCCAGAAAAAATCCCTAAAAATAGAAAATTCATCTCTTTTAATATATAACTCCAAATTAATCCAAATTTCTTTCATTTGATCCGAAATTTAATTATATATCATTCTAAATGATAAAAATTGATAAATAATGAGTGTTTTAAATTTTATTTCAAAAACACATTTATTTTTAAGGATTTTAAACTTAAGAAAATATAAATAAATGTTTATAAATCGTTTTCTCTCATTATTTTCACTTTAAAAACATTTATAATCTCAAGTAAAGATGGGTTATTAATTATTTGTCTTTTAAATCATCATATTTAACCCTTATTTAAGGTATTTTGAGATTATAATTACTTTTTCATGGCATGATAGAAAAATACACATAAGTATGATTACATGCATGGAAATGAAATCATTTATACCTTAATATGCATCAAAAATCATGTTTTATTATGTTAATATAGTATGTTATCACACCCCCCAACTTAAATTATTGCTAGTCTCTTAGAAATTTACTATATGATCTCCTTAGAAAGTCTTTTCATCCTTTGATCCGACTACTAAAAAGGTGAAGTGTATAAATGTATGATCACGTCTTCCTCATAGTGTAGGCCATAATGATCTAGATTCCGTCTCTAGGTTGACTTCTTTAGTGCATGTTAGGGTAGTTCTCATCGGCTAATGCTCAAGTCTAATTCTTGATTGTAATCAAGGTGAGCCTATCTAAGGTATGATGCTATGGTGCTGAAAACATACTCACTCTCTCATGAGTGGATGTAATTCCTTACCCTCTCTATAAACACATCACTCCTTCCCTCAAAATTCCCCTCAACTCGCTTTCCTCCTTAAAAGTGTGCAATTCAAAAGGGTTCTTATCTTTGGATGCATCATGTGAGGAGGCTGAAGGAAATAAAAGATACTATTTATAAGGGTATGACTTGGCTAAAAGCAAACATGTTGATAAAAAAAGTGGATTATAAAAGCAAAGAAGGTACCACTTATTATGATTATACTCCTAAGTGAGGTGGATGGTGATGGATAGGGTAGATGGTGGAGATGATAGTGGAGGTAGAGATAAGGGTAGAAGATGTTCCCACTTATTTTCCTTCTTGTAACTTCCTATTTTTCTTTTTCTTTTGACTTTTCTCCTCTTTCTTTTCTTCTCTTTTTTTTTAAGAATTTCAGAAGACTAGAATGATGATGTGGAGGAGTTTTAGGATTTCTGAAGAGAGTGTGTATCAAATGAAGTGTAGTGAAGGTATAAGTACATGTGGGAGGACAAATGGAAGGTGAGATGGATATGTGAGTTCACTTGGGAGTGTTCATCATAAAAAGCGAAGTTTAAAACAAATTGGTGTAACTACTTGACTCCTTTGGAAGAGAAAAACTACATGCCTATAAGGAAAGATAGGTGCTACAAAAATTTATGGACCATTGCACTTTTTAAAGGGGAAAGTCTAGAATCGAGAAATTTCTTATATTAAGCAGTTTGGGCTAATAATAGGTAAAGGATGGAATTTTATTTTCTCTCAAATACTCTCCTTTTCAATCCCATAGCATTTCAACCTCTAATTACTCTTTTTCCTTGGTGCCTGTTAGGTACCCAACCCCAAAGAAGTCAACCACTAACTCTAATCCATTGGTCTCTCTAGATCATTTGGCTTTATTACTCAAAATGTAATCATATGGACTATAAGGTCCTCACTTCTACATCTCTAGTATGTCAGATCTCAAGATGAAAAGACTTCTAAGGTGGGGTAGATTAGATCAAAATTTTGAAAAATAGGAGTTTTTAGAAGGTAGAATTTTAAAAATTTTGAAAAATGGTAGAGTTTTTTCTAAATCCTCACCCCCCAACTAGAATCTTTCATTGCCCTCAATGAAAACTACATGCTCATGTGAAAAACTCATCAAATCATGGCATGAAAACAATAAAAAGTGCGGTGAGATAGGTTTATAAAAGCACATTAGTCCGTGATGCTCGTGGGATTTCTGGTGCAAATGCGCCCTTTCCTAATGTAGTTCTCCGATGTCTAAAAAGAAACTGAAAAACACATAAAACTAAAAAGGTAAGATAATCTTGGGGTGCCTCCCAAGTGCGCTAAGTTTAACGTCTTCAGCCAGACTAAACAAAAATAAAACCTACAACTACTGATGGGTCAAGGGTGATACCGTCACGTCCTCGAGTGCTCGGGAAGATGCAGATTTACCTTATCTGCTGGTGTGGGTGGCTTTGAGGTCAGGTATGGCTTGAGACGATGGCCGTTTACCTTGAATTTTTGACCGGTTTTAGGATCGGAGATCAGTACCGCTCCGCCATCGAACAATTCCAAAACCACATAGGGACCATCCCATCTAGAGCGCAGCTTTCCAGGGAAGAGCTTGAGGCGCGAGTTGTAGAGCCAGACCTTGTCATTGACCTGTAATGATCGTCGTCGGATGTGTCGGTCATGGAAGGCCTTGGTCTTCTCCTTGTAGATCGCCGCATTCTTGTACGCGTCGTGCCTCAATGCTTGTAACTCCTGGAGCTGGAGAAGTTGTTCTTTGCCTGCTTCGTCCAGTGTGAGGTTGAGCTTTTTGATGGCCCAGTAGGCTCGGTGCTCTAGCTCAACCGGAAGGTGGCACACTTTCCCGAAGATGAGCCGGATGGGAGACATCCCGATGGGTGTCTTGTATGCCATCCAGTATGCCCATAGTGCGTCGGGGAGCTTGTGTGCCCAATCCTTTCCATCTGGAATAATTATCTTTTTAAGAATAGTCTTGACTGCTCGATTACTAACCTCTACTTACCCATTCTCCTGGGGGTTAATATAGTATGTTATCAACTTCCTTCTCTGTCAGTAGTCTCTTGTAAAAAAGTGTCTAACAGACCTTCTGCCCGATCATAGAACATCTTCATCTCATCAAACTTTGCATCTGTCGTAGCTAAGATTTCCCTTGAAGTTGGATGGTAGCACTTGCATCCTTTCTGTGTGGTAGAATATCCAAGATACACTTTAGGGATTGATGGTCCAATTTGCCTGCATCATGAACATGAGCATACACTACACATCCAAGATCTTGGCTGGGAGGTTAGTTTTCAGCGATACATGTGGAAATTCAGATGCTAAAAAAATCAATTGGAGCACTAAAATCTAATACCTTTGAAGGAGTCCGATTGATAAGGTGTGTGGCGTTGCCACCTGCCTCACTCCAATATATCTTGGGACAATTTCCTTCAAACAGTAATGCCCTAGCTGAGGACATAATATGGCCAATTTTCCTCTTAGCAACACCATTTTGCTGAGGGGTATTGACACATGAGGATTGGTGTATAATTCCATTCTGTTCCATATACTTATTCACTTCTCTACATAAATATTCATTGGCATTATCTGATCTAAACAGTCTGATCCTCTTGTGAAATTGGTTATAAATCATTTCACATAATAGGGTAATAATGGATGGAATCTCTATTTTTCATTTTTAGCAGATATACCCAAGTATATCTAGAAAATTTATCCACAAACAAAATAAACCACCTGTGATGAGACAGCCCTGGTACAGAACATGGCCCCATACATCACTATGGATACATTCAAATGTAGACTGAAGTATGTGATTTGTTTGTGGGAACGGTTGACGAGACGAGACCGCAAGGTCATCAATTTCAGGCGGTATCGCGTCAAAAATAATTCCAAACTTACCAATTTTGAGAATTGATCACGAATTCAAGGGTATAATGGTAAATATGGGTCGAATCCACACGGAATTTAGGAATTTTCAGAAGATCTTTTAGAATTTGGTCAAATCGGACGGGAAATCGATGGAAGAAATTGGGGAAAATGATATTTTAAGAAAGAAGACTTCAAATCGATTCCACGGAATCAAAAATCGTCAAAATCGGACTTGATTTCGTGGAGAAATGATGAATTGAAGTGGAGAGAATTTTCGGAACGACGAAATCGTGATTTTGAGTGAAATTGTATGAAATTGAAAGTGAAATCCTAATCTAAACTAAAATTAAACGTAATTGGGAGGTAACTAATGAAAAACCGCTTCCACTAAACTTGTTTTGCGATCAAATCGCCGCGATTAATCCGATTAATCGCCGAAAAACCCAAGAATGCGATGACAAGCTTCAAGCGTCGATTTTTCACTCGATATCTCACCAAATCTCAATCTCAAAGGCTCCGTGGGTGCGGAAATGGAAGAAGAACACTCTGAGATCAAGAGAAATGAGAGAGAGAGAGGTGTCTTGACAGTCAATTGGATTGAATCTCAAACTCGGATGCTTAGAATCGTGAAGAACATGCCCTTTTATAGGGCTTCATTTTGTAACCGTCCGATCGCGTGATGAAACGGTTCATCACGAACCGTCACCATTAAGTCCTGATCGTCGGATTCTCGATGAAGGGCTCGGATGCTTCGTTTGATAGGCGTTGTAAAACGCCTGAATCGCGCTCGTTGGATCGCGATCGTGCGGTCCAGATGTGATCCGTAGATAAGCGTTTTAAAAAATGCTTTAAATCGCCTCCCTTGATTCTTGATCTGACGGTCCGGATGATCCCCGCGCGGTTCAATCTGGACCGTTATAATGGTCTTAATTGCGCACGTGTTTGATCGGATCGGGTGGTCCGTGTGTCCACTTAATCGCCGCGCTCCGATCGCGATCCGACGCTCCACGATCGCCCGCGTCACCTGAAATGAGTAAGACGTGTGGGTTAGTCCCACACGGTAAAAAAATAAAACCTTACCTCTATATAAGGTACGCCGAATTAAGGCATTTGAAATATTGTCCCCTTAGACACGGGGGACCCCCTATACTATATTAAATATAACATAAATAATACTATATATATACGCGCCACGTAGGCGCTGCGCGGGTCCACGTGGCGCTGCCACGTGGCCTTGCGTGCCACGTCGCATCCACGCGGGCCCCGCGCCCCAAATTTAATATTTATTTTTATTTATTATTAAAAAAATCGGTTTAAAAATCGAAAAATAAAATATGAAAAAAATCAGTTTAAAAATCCGGAAAAATCCCTAAAAAGTAGTAAAAAAATTCATAACTTTTTAATATATAACTCCAAATTAATCCAAATTTCTTTCATTTGATCCAGAAATTTAATTATCTATTATTCTAAAAGGTCAAATTAATTAAATAATAAGAGTTAAAATTATTATTTCAAAAATACATTCATTTATTAAGATTTTTAATCTTTAGAAAAATAAAAATGAATGTTTATAAAAAGTTGTTTCTCTTATTATTTTATCTTAAAAAAAATAGTTATAATCTAAAAAAAATATGGGTTATCAAATTATGAAACTCTAGATTATAAAAATTAACCCTAAATTAAAGTATTTTGAGATTATAATGACTTTTTAAGAGAATAATAGAAAAATACATATAAATATGATAACATGCATAGAAATGAAGTCATTTATACCTTAATGTGCAATAAAAATCATGTTTTATGATGTAGATATAGCATGTTATCAACGGTGTCTTTTTGTGTTTAGCAAATTGACATGCTTCACAAGTCAAGCTTTCAATATGAAGTCCCTTGAACAATGTGGGGTGTGTGTTTTTGAGAAGGTGAAATGAGGGGTGGCCCAATCCTCTATGGAGGAGGATGACACTTTGCTCGCTCTGTGTATTGTAGGCTACTTGTTGCCGCGCATCCTCCTCTAATCCATCTACTAGGAGGAGTCCACTTGTTCTTCTGACAGATGAAATCTTCTTCCTGGTGGCCTTTATACATAAGAAACATGAATCTGAGTCAAGAATAAATCTCCATCCATTATCTATCACTAATTGTGTCAAAGATAGTAAATTTGCCTTTAAGTCAGGCACGTATAAGACATCTTTTATTATAACGTTATTAAAGTTGATAGTTCCTTTTCCGTCAAAACTCTTCCATTGGCAGTAAACACTCTGTGATTGGTGTTTACTGGTTCATAACTCTTAAACATAGATTTTTGGGGTGACATATGATATGTCGCCCCCGAATCTAGAATCGAAGTGTTGGTAACAGGGGTTATATTACTATAAGAGGTAAATGCATAATGCTCACTAGATGTTGCTAGTGAAGTAGAGCTGATTTTTTGGAGGATCTTGCTCATTTCTTCCTGTATATACTGCTGGGATCTGAGGCTCGAAAAGCTTTCCAAATCTTTGTCCAAAATAATGATTGCAGCGGAAGGTGTTGAATCAAAACATTCAACATCGTGGAAGCACCAAGAATAGATGATCTCATCATCCATTCTAGGTGATCCTATCATCTAGTATAGAATAAAATTCATACTTACTTGGATCATTTGAAAGAGTTCTTCAACCGTTCAAGCGTCCGGCCTCTAGCGGTATCCACACAGTCTCCAGACGATCGGATCTCCTCTTGAACACTCGTCACCACGAGAGGAAGAGAAGAGGGAGGAGAAGTTCCACTAGGGTTGCATGGGCACCTCTATTATGTTCGTTCTCCCCTTATTTATAGACTTTGGGAATGTGAACTTTTCACAAAAACCCTTATTATTATGTCTATATCCACCGACGTCCATTGACCTTATGTGTGTGACCCTCCAGGTCCATATATCTCGCTAGTTAATGACTCTATCAACCCAATAACACTTATTGGTCCTTCTTATCAATTAGCTATATCAACATATAGATTAATTGAATAAGGATCGATTCAACCCAATCGACAGGTTGAGTCGCCAGCCCGGTGGGTGCCAAGCTACACCACGTGCTCTAGGAGATATGGAGTATATTAGAACTCTTTCATGGAACCTTTCTGTCATTGGTTACCGTGTACGTATAATCCTTCATCCACACGAGACTCATGAATGACTTAGGGTATGGTTAATTGTCAAACCCTAATCGGTCACTCAAATTAGTACTGATGCGAGTAGGAAATCATTGAGAACAACTTCTCTAATATTTCCACTACCTTGGCCAAGGATTTAACCACATCTCATTCCTTGAGTCGATCTCCTCATATACCGAGGGTGGATGATCGCATCTTGACCACACAATCATCTTCGTGGACTTCATGTCGTATCCAATATATGACGTTTTAGATATCCCGTGACTAGGGATTCGTAAGTCATAATCAAAACACGATCATCCATCCACAAGATGTCTTTGGTGTCTCAGGTCAAAGGACCACGTACACAATCATGACATGAATCAACCTGATTGACAATTAGGTATATTACCATTCAGGGATTCATACGGATCAATTCAGTGAACTCTTTCTCCAAAGAGCACCCACTATCTATCCTTAGTGTCTCCACACCGATGGCTATAGGATCGGCCATACTCATCATATGAGATGGATCAGATAGTGCTATTCTTTCCAGATAATTCGATGTCCTTCTCGAATATCCCACGAATAGGAATGTTTAGAACATATGTTTAAAGACTAGCGATCACTATATTATGATCTCATTATAATTCACTTAGTCATTGCACATGCTCATGGACTTCATTGCAAACATGACACAAGAATGACAATGAATAAATTTCATTTCAACGAATATAAACAAGATTGATGAAAGTGTGATTGGCTTATAGGCCACATAATATCCATCATATACTTCTGGATTTTGTTCCCGTCACTTGCCTTTTTGTTGGTGATAGGATCTTCTACTTCACTAGCCATGTAGGCTTTCTTCTATTCTCTTGGTATCCAAGTCCCTTTTCAGATCTACTCTTCTTTCCATGCCAACTTTTTACATTCCTTTTTGGTGTGACCTGGATTCCTGCAATAAGCACAGACAACGGATTCTGAAGTGTTACCTTCCTTAGGTTTAGAAGCCTAGGATGGTGCTGCAGTAGCTGAGCTTTGATTGCTCTGGGGCTCTCCCCTTTTTGCAAGGTGGGCAGCTGAGGTAGGAGTGGAATTTTCTTCTTCCTTTGTATTTAATTTCTTCCTGCTCTTTGCCCCCTGAAGATCTAAAAATAGCTTCAACCAAAGTAGGGAACCTTTCCCAATGAAGTAGTTGACTCCGGAGGATCTCATATTCTGAGTTTAAGCCCATCAAAAATTGAAGAGTTCTAAACTTGATTTCTCGAACGTAAGATGGTGACTGTTTGTCACGTGTAGGCCAAATGAGATCTAGGTCTCTCCAAATGGCATTAAGCCTTGCTGAGTAAGAGGCAATGGTCAAATTCCCTTGCTTTAGCATCCATTCTTGCTCCTGGAGATCATAGACTCGAAAGTCACTGTGCATCTCGGCACAAGACTTCTTAATTTCCTGTCATAGATCGCGGACACAATCTAATAGCAGATAATCATCTCGCTATTCTTCCTCCATGTTCTTGATCATCCAATTCATGTTAAGAGGTCCTTCAGATTCCCAAGTTTTGATCTTGGGATCATCTTTGGAGGGAGCATCCTTTGTCAGATGCTTACCCAAATATGCGGCTTTGAGAGACCTATGAGCAAGTGTCACCCATTTTTTGCCGTTAAGGCCATTATACTTCATGTATAGGTCTGGTAGGACTAACCTGTTCTGGAAAGGAGTATCAAATACTCTTACCGCGGACGATGAAGCTTCTGAGTCCCTCTCAAGGGTCTTGGATTGTGACTTGCCTCCCATACTGATTGAAAAAACAGGTAGATGAAGAGGAGGAAAGAGGAATATTACTAAAGAAATAGCAGCTCTGGCTCAGGAAGGCAAAATCCCCGAGGTAGTGTTTGCATAGAGGCAGATATAGCTCCTCCTCAAAGAGGCAAAATCCCTGAGAGAACTTCTCTGGCTTATGAAACTCGAATTTGAATCTTAGAAGAGGAAAGAAATTTCTAGGATTGACTGCTCTGATACCATGAAAGTAGACACTAATATAGAAGTTGGCAGAAGAGAGGATGTTGCTCAGAAGAGAAATCAAGAATTCATAAAAAAACCACATCCCCTTTATAGAGTCATACTTGGGCTTTTATAGCCTTTTATACTAAGTCGCAGGAAAAATATGACCGTTGGGGCTCCAACGGTCATAAAATATGACTATTGGAGCTCCAATGATCATATACAGATATCTAGTCCATTTATAAATTATGGACCAGATATTTACATATAGAGGGTCTTTGATAATCGAACAGTTTTAATATTTGTTGTTATCTGAATTGTTTTTTAATTTTTTATTCTGATTTTCTATTTTTCTCCTAATTTTGTTGTATTGTGTTTTGATTTTGTTTCTCTGTTTTTCTCCTAATATCGTTGTGATTGTGTTCTATTATGACTCTCTTTTGGTTGTTTGGTAATATTATTTTTAGTATCAAACTATCTTCTCATGATTTGGATTCTATTTCATAACTGTTCTTATTCTTCTAACTGTGTTAGGCTTGTCTTCAAACGATCATTTGAATCTGTGCATTAGAAGAAAATCCATACAGAACTGCGTCTAATTTTTGCTTAAATCTCTGTTATTTTATGTCAATTTTTAGTCTAATCTCGACCTCCTTTTTAAGGATAGAGTAACAAAGTTAAATCTTTATTATTATTCTAATATTTCTAATTTCCTTATTTATTGCACTGTTGAGGAGTTTTTGTTTGGATTAGAAAGAGAATTGAATAAATCTGCACCAAGGTGAGACTTAAGGTGACTATCTTCAAGGTAAATTTTTAGGTAAAATTTATTGGTAATTTAAAGATATACATGCTCATATCAATGTAGTAACAGCCAGTGTTGTTGTGTGGGTATCAGTGTTACATTTCAAGTCAAAGTAGAAGTCAAATTCAAGGATGAAGTCAAAGTCAAAGGCAAACAATCAAAGTCAAATGCAGAAGTTGAAGTCAATAGCAAAGGCATAAGTCAAAGTCAACAAAAAATAGTTAAAGTCAATAGAAAAAATTCAAAGTCAATCAAAGATAGTCAAAGTCAATGCAAACAATTAAAGTCAAGGCAGAAGTCAAAGTCAATTGCAGACAATCAAAAGAAAAGGTAGACAATCAAAGTCAAAGTCAAAGTCAAAGTCAAATCAGCTAATCAGGGGGTTATTTTAATTTGTTTCATTTGAATAATTTTTTTTTACGCATATCATATTTAGATTATTTGTTGTTAGCTTTCATGATTAGTTTAGTTTTTCATTGTATTTACATATCTACTTATCTTGAGAGCTAAATTGAATAACCAAGAAAATTAGATATATCATCGCACTTGTGTCGACTCTGGGTGAGTTGTACTTACCTGCGGGGCTAAGAGGGAGATTCCATGGGAATCGTAGCGTGTCAGGACAACTCTAGGGAGTTGATTAGAAAGTCAACTCGAGGTACATTGTTCTTCACCTTGCAGGATTACTCGAACTCGGGGACGAGCAACTTACTTGGTGCGTACATGGATCGGTGATGAGACTCGGTGACTTCAAAGAGGCAAGCCAGCCCGAAAGAGAGTAGGGAGAGGCGTGCGGAGCTCTGGGAGTCGGCCCAGGTGATTGGACGAGCGGAGGGGTACCCAAGGATGGCGGCGAAGTAAGGTTACTAACCAAGAGCGTGAGCAGATCGAAAGATCATGTTAGAACTTTGATTTGATTATCCCGGCCAGCTAGTAGTTGCTACTAGGGGATTAACCTGGTGAGGAGTGACTCTAGGAGGACTATCTCCTCATAGGACTAGCACGGGGGGTTTGGATACCTTGTCCAATATTAAAAAAATCGGGTGTACGAGTGACGTGAGAAATTTGAGTGATAATCAACAAATTCAAAAAAGGGATTAGAAAAACATAAATATTAAAAAGAAATTAATTCAACCCCCCCCCCTCTCTTAGTAATTTCACCATCTCATTAGGGAATTTCAGTATTGATGATCACTCTCTTGAGACGCATAATTTTCTCATATCTTATTTCTCCTACTTGTAGAAAGTTTTTATAATTTGCACAATTCTTTTATGTTCCAAACACATTTCTAGTCAACAAAAAGAGAAAAGGGCTAAAAGCAAACTCTCTTGAAGATAATGGATCAAACTTAACTCCTGACTTATACTTCTAATTTTCTCCATCGAAGACATCTCTTCCCAATTATAGTAGCTTGACTCATAAAAAAGAAGATATCTTGTAATAGTTAACTTATTTTTTTCTCTGAAATATGCAATCTATAATCTCTTGTTTCATTTCTAGAACAAATAAAATTATGCTTCTCTCTCTCCTCTTATCTATTTCGCCTCAATCATTTTCATCAATTAACACATATGTCATGTATCCAAACACCTTTAAGTGACTGAAATTAGGTTTCCTAAGAAACCACGCTTCGTACAAAGAAATGTTCATAGTAACCTTTCTATGAGAAATATGTAACATATAATCAGGAACAACCATAGCTTCTACTAATAATCATTTGGTAACTTCTTATCATTCATCGAATTTCTTTTCATCTTAATAATAGTTAAATTCTTCTTTGCTACTAGACCATTCTGTTAATTTCTTGACATAGTCGATTTTCTTCTAATCCCATGATGTTTTCAAATGAATCAAACTCATTTCATAGAAATTCTCACCCATTTATTTATATAAAGAAGTTTTCATAAAACTTCTAAATGCATTTTCAACCAATACCTTAAATTCAAAAACCTTCTAAAAAGTCTTTGATTTCTCCTTCAAAAGCTAAGCCTAACTCATTCTTGTATAATTATTGATAGTAACAAATAAATACCTCCTACCATTCAAAGATATAGTCTTCATATGTCCACATAAGTTTGCATATATCAATTCAAGTGGTGCTTATGCTCTCCAGGCTTGACCTACTGGTGATGAGTATTGATAACGTGTAACTTATACTTGTAATTACAGGATTATTAGTACAAATTAAGCCATTAAAATTTTCATTCTTATGCATGTTATTCTAATTTGAGTGCGTATTCATCATTCAATACAATTTAAATTATAAATCTTAAGCCACATTATTTTAACGGATAATCATGCATAATCAAGCTGAAATTTTAAAGTAGATTATCCTCATTTATTTTTGAGATTATAATAAAGTTTTGATACAAATAATAAGAGAAATTATTTTTATATATACTCATTTATTTTTATAGTTTTACTTTTCAAAGAAAATGAGTTTTCTCTCTCTTTGTCATCAATTTTTCTCTCTTTAATTTCTACAAAGATACAAGTCCAAATCGCATGATTTTTTTATTGCATTCTCTGAGTTCTCTTTCGAAAAAATACTAATTTCCCTAATGTCTCACCTTAATTCATTATCCAATCTGATCGAGTTTTGAAGACATCTTGAAAAGTTCCCTAATTCTCCATAGGTTCAACTCTTACTCACCATTATACTAATCAATTTATGATTAAATGCTTAAATTAGTGTGTTTAGAAGAAAAAAAATTGATGCATGAATGAGTGTTTCCAATGATTGCACAATCTTGCTTCATCGTGATGAAAAATCAGATATCCCATATTCACAATGGATATCAAATATGTAATGCTACTACATGGCCTTGTGGCAATATACAATACCAATACATGCCCCCTTGTCTGTATCCAATAATGTCAACGGGATGGGCAATCACTAATCCCATGATGAGGGCACTTCCTAGATAATTCTTTCTCCCTCACATGCTTTGTAAAATAAATCAATACATTGACTAAAAAATCAGTTTTTTTTTCTATAGATGATTGGTTTTCAAGTTGATTCCATTAATCATTCTTTGAACTAAGCTTTTGTTTGTATAATTTTAGGATCAATATTTTAAGATGGATGTAAGTGACCATGAGGATTACAAGTAACAACGAGGATTCCAATCTAGATTTTGTTTGTATAATTGAATAAATGTATTTAGACATTTAAAAAAGCAAATGAACTGGAGTTTTTCTGATTTTTGGCAGCAATTCTCGTTAGGGTTTACTTTTATACAAACCTCGTAATCAATCATGTGCTGCTTGGTAGGAGCACGTGACACCTGTTGAGTAAATAGCCTTCACTGTCCCTCTTTTATGACACTGAAGGATAGGGAATGGTGATCTGAACTGATCATCATGATCATGATTGAAAAATTGGTTGCTTGATGAATCAATCGATCAACCAATGTAGATTATGATAAGACCCATGGTCTTTAGTCGCTGAGACAATCGGGGTGAAGGGGAGAGAGATTATTAAAAAAACGATTTGGTCGGCGATCAGATTGCCTATCAGATCATGAATCAAGGCAGCAATTGATCATGGAATCTCAATTGATAACAACATCGATCAGACATTCTGATCAGACCCGCCCCAAAGATCACGGAATTCTGATCAGTAATTGCCATTCCCTAGGAAAGAATTATAAGTGAGTTTATGTGATGCTCTTTGTCAGCAGAAGAGAAAAGAGAAAAGAGAAAAAATATAATTTGTAATATGAACTGGCCGCAAAGAACTCTTCTTCAAAAGATATTCAGATGCGAGAATTTATATTTTCTCACAAAATTTCAAGTTTTTAGAACCCTTGAAGAAAAGGCGGGGAAGATATAATCAAGCCAAAAAGAAACACATATAATGAGAGGAATGGGGAAAGAATGAAAAAACCCTGAGAATTTCTCCCCTTGGACACCAGGGGAAGAATTGAAAACTTCCCAGCCAAGAATTTTATACACAAACACCCCCAAGATGAAAGACCCAGTCATAACGAAAGGGTCAACAAATCTAAAAAAAGACTGCAGCAGAAGAAAAATAAGAAAGAATGGAATGATTCCCAACATACGAACAACCTAGAAAAGAGTCTATGCAAAGATTCACGTCAACTCTAAGAATATTATTGAAGTCATAGAGAACCCCTTTAGAGAGAGGATGATCAAAGAAAAGAAAGAAAACCATGAGAAATTCTCCTCAGAGGCCAGGAGTGGTCTAGATAGAAGATGGGGAAGAATTGAAAATTTCTCATCCACGAATGTTATTACAAAAATATCCCCCAGGATGAAAGACCCAGACACAAAGGGACAATGAATCTAAATTAAACTGTAATTGCAGAAAAATAAGAACGAATTGACTGATTCAATTTGTATGAACTTACAAAAGAGTCAGCGCAAAGAGTCAGTTCAACTCAAAGAATGTTGTTCCTGATGCCATCCAACGACTGCTTGGTAAGGTAAGTCACCGCCAAAAATATCTAGAGCACTGCCGACTGTCAGGTCAACACGCCCATTTCCTGCTGACTTTATCCTCTCTAGGTCACCCATAGTAGTCACCCCACCCGCATAAGTCACTGGAATCTGACGATGAACACACGACCATGATAATACTAACAACGACAAGGTTTTGCACTTTTTCAGATGACTGCAATTTAATTAAAAGTCAATTTCATTGAACATAATTATCATTCGTGCTTATTATTAACCATCTCAGTACATTATGGGAGCGTACCTGAAGTATCATGGGTAAACAGAATTCAATGAGAAAAATAAAAACCAAATAAAGGATATTTAGGTCACAAGATCTTGTCAACTTCAGAGTAATTGCTGATTCATTTAGAAGTTGAAAGAACTCAGGTAAGACAAACTGATAATAGTTACTTACTTCAGTACATTGACCGGTGATACCAAAATAATGTGTCAGGATAATCTGATGATGACAATAAAACCATTTTACCATGATCAATATCATTAGAATGGAAACATAGCCACATCATTTCTCCATTCCATATAACAACTACATTTCCACAATGAGGTGATGATCAACAATGCTGATTATGAGCTGACTTGATACACTGTATTCTTACTAAAATTATAAACAGGAAATTGCTACTTGATAGATCTTGATCATTTATAACTTTCCTCCAAGACGGGAAAAAACACGAGGGATTTGTCTTATTTCCATAGATAGAAGATGAAATTAAGAGATTCAAGTGTCGTGACAGTGAGGTAAAATGCACTTACAGGAGAAAGACGGCCAAGCAATGTAACGAGCTCCTCATCAATTCCTAATCTGGAAATTAGGAAAAATTTTAAGGCAATTTTTGACAAAGAATGTGTCAAATGAATAAAATTATTCATTAATTGATATAAAAAGCTAATACTTTCCGGTAAAAGAAAAGAAATGGATTTCGATTATCATTCCTAGCCAAAAATAGAAAGTTGGGGCGTTAATATGTTTCTGCCTTTGGACATCATAAGATGACTAGTTTGTGATAAAATCGAGATTAAAATTTTGATAAACACAGTTGACTCCAATGAGGTAAATATAATAATGTAGCACCAATAGTTACCAAAAAAATGATTTTGTGATAAAATGATTGTATAATTCTGCATCAATATTTCCAGTGGATCACAACATCTGCCATTTCATGTATTTATTTCAAAAACTTTGAAAGGTAGAGTGTAGATTTTCATGGCATTCAAGGCCTCGTTCTCTATTTCTACAAGAAAAAAACAAATGATTGGAAATGTTAGTTACTAATTATGGGAAAACGTGATTCATAGGACGATACTTTTTGCCCTCAACATCAACTCCATGGACTAAGAATTCATCAGCATATGTAGAGAGAAATTCCAGTGTCTCCTCGTCTAAGAATACATCAGTGAACTTCTGCCACCTGTCAGTAACAATGAAATATTTTCCATTCTGCACAAGTGAAATAAAAAAAAATTAAAATTCACAATACAAAAATCTCATGAAAACAAGTAGTATGAGAATATACTGTTTAGTCTTCCAGGGGTCAGAGAGTATCATGGCAAATTTACGTCAATATGTTATGACACTTAGTGCAGGATAGCTAAGAGGAAATAAAAAATTAGAAACCCCATTGCGTTTATACAGAGTGATGATGACGATTATCTTGATTGGGTATCACATGGGAAATTCCCGAGAGATAGTAGGAACCTATAACTTAGAAAAACAGGATCTGTGATTGATGAAAAGATTGTCAATTTCATATATCATAAATGAACTAATACCAGGTATATGAATCAAGAAATAGAGAATCAACTGAAGAAGGTAGAAAGATGGGAGAGTTGAGTGCAGAAGCAAGCAGAATGGACCAAGCATCTGACATGAATCCACGCATCAGGAACTCAACAGAATCAAGAAAAGCAAGCAAAATCTCAACCGGCTCCAAGATTACAAGATTCACGTCTTCCTTGAAAAAGAAAACAGAGAAGGCAATAGGAAATTAGGTTCTCCACCAATGTGAACAGCAAGAGCTCCCTTGCTAGGCATTGTTCAAGAGTGGTCCATACTCTCCTCAATTTACCAAATTTCTGAGAAGTCCCCTTCTGAAAAAGTCCTCCTTTGTTTATAAACCCCTCAGTTAAGTGATATTCTGATGACATATCATGTGCATGGTATGTCTGCCGTCAGTCCAAATAGCCCAAGCACAGACCCAACAAGGACCAGACCCGCAAATTCCCATCCCAAACAAGGACCAACTGCACAAGAGGGCGGGAAGGAGGCAGGCCATCTTGCCCTCTCCTCCAGGAAGGAGCACCCAAACGATCCCACTCGTCAAGGAACCCCAGTCAGCTTCGCAGCAAGAGCTCAGCTGGCTTCCTCCTGGAGAGCACCAATTGGCATCAACATGCCTGTCTTTTCCCTCTCTCTTTCCCCATTCTCTTTTGGCACACTTGAATCATGAAGAAAAGGGAATTCATCATATTCCAGCCTACACCAGTTAGACTATTCTTAATGTTTCCTTAGTCTTATTGGCCTTTTCCGTAGGCTCACAGTTGGGTGCCTCAAGGTCAACAGCCAACCTTCATCTTTTCCCCAGGATTGTATCAACCTGTCACTGCTGATCCAAGGGGTAAGTTGAAGATAAAGCTTGAAGGTGTAATCAATTACATGATGAATTCCTAACGAGAGAGGATCCTAATTGCATAAGAGGAAGAGACAAAAATGAAAGTTCAAGAAGAGGCGTAACATTCAAGAGAAGAGCAATGGTTAATAGCAGATTAGAGTTTCTTGGTGAGTTAGTTATGCCTAATGTTTGGAGATTTTTTCTGTCAAGGACACCTCTTCATCAAGGTTGTGGGTCAAGTCTTTAGTAAGCATGCATGGTTCCTCTAATTTGGTTCAAGGGGAACTAAGATAACTCAACTCAATGTCCCCCTCTAAGGTTCTATAATGGGACGAGAAAGCCAGTAGACTCAAAATATGAAGACTTCACTACAAGGATTGACGATCATACTGATATGACCCTATCAGGTCCAACAGGGGAGGGCCCATGACTGGCCAAGTAAGAAGCCTATATAATGAAGACTTGAGGGCCAAGGAGAGAGAGGAAGCATAGACTATTGAACTCTACTCTTGAGATATTGTAGGTTTAGTCATCTCTCTTGCCCGAGACTTCCTCTTACCCTTGATCTCCCTAACCCTTATTCCTTATCCCCTTTTACTATGCTTTACTTCTTCCCAAATGTTCTATCCCTACTCCCAACCCTCCAAACACTGTGAGCACTATCAATAGCGTTCCAATCAAATGGTAAATGGATACAGTTTGATAGATCCCTACATGGCATCTTATAAAATTGCTTACCCTTTTGGAAGCACTGCTATGGATGGACGAATCCCATTGGCTTTGACCTCTTTTGTGAACCATCTCCGTTGAGCTTGGGTACTCAAATTAGGGGCATTGAACACCTAGATGATCACCAACATCCTTCTTAATATGTGCAAGGCGGTATAAGTGGTGCAAAGGCTAGATGGAAGCCAAAAATTAGCGTGGGCTTAGTAGTAAATGTCACTATAACCCAATAAGGGGTCACAGGCAACCTTCTCAAATATCTCAAGACAACATCATTTAGGTCCTCATCCTTTACAGTTTTTTACAATCACGTATAATGCATTTTTTTATTTTAAAAGGAAATAAAAGCCTTTATCAAAATACAGATTAACTAAATCAGGACCTTCTAAGGCTCGATAGCTACAATGGTAAAGCTATGGTCACACAAAATTATAATTTGTGCAGCTCAATGTGGCCTGAAACACGTAATCAGTGGTACATTGTGCAAAAGGAAAGTAAGATGGCAGCGATGGTCATCCATTTGAGAAACCATTATAATCAGATGATGAAATCCAAAGGCAGAAAATTAGGGCTTCTAAAAGAGAATCTTCTAAAAGAGAAAAGGAGAGTAGATGAAAGAGAGAAAAGGGAGACGGAAAGTCAAACAAAACATTTCAGCACAAGCAATTTTCAAGACGTGACACTTGGATCATACTAATACCTCTGTCACGGTTGTCATCACACTAATGAAGCGAGAGAGAGAGAGAGAGAGATGACACTTGAAAAATTCAACATTCTGTCTTGGCCTTTGCACAAGACATTTTTTGGGCATCCAAGGCAAAGTTTGAAGACCTCAGCATGGCCCGAATGACCAAAGCTCAAGCATGCGATTCACTTGGCATGTTGGCATGCTTTGTGCATAGAGCAGATCCAATTGGAGAATCAATGTGCACCATGGTACCTGTGTATGCTGCACTCAACATAGTGGCGTGATTCCCATGAGCGACTGTGTGCAGGGCAGCTACACCCACCAGGCACAGTGGCAACATGTGACTTTGCAGGTCGTTGGGCAAGAGGCCAAACAAACCAAGCCAGATGAAGTGGTGCTGTGGCATAGGGGTAGCAGTCCAGCTCTCAGTGCAAAGACAGCTGATGTCAGAGGACAAAGCAGGCAAACTGGACACCTACGCATTAGTGCAATCTGATACGCCTTGGCCAGTTGGACAACTATGCCAAGAAATGGTACAGATGAAGAGACCGTGCCACCGGAGATTCCTTCAAACTGTTTCATGATCATTTGCTCTCTAAAAAAAGAGCGATTAATCAAGTCCGACAACGAGTTTTCCATTGTGACTGGCATGTTGTTAAACAAATGCCCTTGGATATTTTCCATTGTGTGCTCCCATCCGCTTCAATGTGGTTCTGCTAGTCCAGGTGAGCATATTGAAGGGAGGTAAAGGTGGTTTGGCATCACATCTATGCCAATGCTATCATGGACAAGGGAGAAAGAGTGTTGTCTAAACTCATAGCACGACACAGAGTCCTAGGTGTGGCATAACCTCATAAAAAACATTCAGTCCTTAACTGTCAACTTAAATATTTAACATGCACCTGCTTTCTGCAGCTAAGATCAAGCACCAATCTGTTCTTCCCGGTCAGATTGACTAGAGCCTTGAGCTTGTCTAAGTCCATTTTACCATCACTGAAGACAAACTGTGGAATTGAAAAAGGTATTGAATCAGAACATATTTCAAAATTGAATGGGGAAAAATGATAATCTACAAAAAACTATAAAAACTGTAGATAGCACCAAGATTGCACAAGAGAGAGAAAGAAATGTTCCAGAGGAAGAAAGAATGGCCAAGAAGAGAATAAACCAGAAAAGTATATTCATTAGGAGATAAAGGAGCCCCTTTATAGGAACAAAAGTAAGGGAAAAAAGAAGGAGAAGAGAGAGGTGCCCAAGGCAATAGAAACGGCTAGTGGGAACTAGCCGTTGTAACGGCTAGTTTCCACTAGCCGTTACTTGATCTGCTTATCAGCAGATCAGATCTGCTTATCTGATCAGCAGATCGGATAAATGGGTGATTGATGACCTATCCATGTAATATTTTTCATTATTTTTCCCTAATCTATTACATATACATCTAACCATTTTTGGTCTATTAACATATAACAAAAACGAAAGACAAATGATAAGGCAAGCATAAGAAGGTTTTCAACATGAAAATTATTTGCATATTATTTTATTTTTAAACCCAGATAGGCAGTATTTTGGTCCTTAAACTACTTTATTTTGCACCAAGAAAAAAAGGAAAAATCAGCATTATAAAAACAATGGGCCTGTGATGATGAGATAACAAGAACATCTAAAATGCTCTTGATAATTTTTCATATTGATAATTTTTATTTGCCCTACTCCCCAAGTGTTGAGAACCAGCAAAAGAACTGAAGAAAATAAAGCCCAGTTGATCTTTTCTTTTTTTTGGAGGGGGAAGATCACCCAAGGCCAGTGATCAACCTGCTGCCATGTATATATGGATTGTAAGGATTACATGAGCAGTGCCTACTAGGCCACCCTCTTTCACCTCCCACCGACTCAAATGGCCAGGAGACCCTCAACCTCATATAGGACTGCATCTAACAATGGCTCTCTCTCTTTAAAAATACACTCATTGTGATGTAGCCATATCACCTAGAGCACTACCCAAGCTCGTACCAAGACCAATGCTCCCCTAAACCTCTGTATCTCCCAACAGAATTCCAGAATCTCTCAGCTGGAGAGACATCCAGCCCTGTGATCTGCTGATTCTCCCACACCCTCCTTGCAAAAGCACAGTTAAAGAAGAAATGGAGGCACATTCTCAGTAATCATGTCGCACATGATGCATTCTGTCGATGCTTCTTGTTGCCACTTCCTTCGATATGTGGGAGGTTACTAGCCGTCGCTTTAAGAGTAACCAGCTGAATATCTTGACTTTCAAAGGGACCTTTGACCTTCCACATGCATTGATACGTCTTTGCAATGTCAGCCTCTTCCTTCGTACGGGCCCTAAGTAGCTTCCAATAGGTGGTTTGGACCTGAAAAGGTGCGCCCACCCACTCCCATCCATCTACTGTCACAACTGTAGGTCACAAATGCAACAACTCTTGTTGCATGGACAAGAGCTCAACGGCTCTTTGCGTCGATAGGTGCCCCACAAAGGTCCCAACCTTTGTGTCATCCCAGCAGTCCTGAATGGTAGAATGGTAGGTATGGGACAGAGCGTAGAGGCGGGGAAATTTGGTTCGAAGAATGCCTCAGGACGACCAATTTGTCGTGCTAGTAATGAAAAGATGAACCGTCCCCCAGCTTGGCAGTGAAAAAATCTCAAACTGTGGGGAAAACTCGTGTGACCCCCTGCCAAAATGCAGAGGCACCATGTACTAAGGCTGGCCCTCAGTCGCCATCCAACTCAATATCATATCGATATTTCAGCACCCTCACCACCATCTCCTCCCTTGCACCAATGCTGTGGCTCACCTACTTGGACAGCAATGCCTTATTCAATGTTGGGAGTTGTAGGATTCCCAACCTCCCTTTCTAGGTAGGCTTTCAGGCGACCTCCCATGACACCAATGCCAGTTTGCTACCCTCAACGCTACCTTTCCAGAAAAACTGCTGCATCAATCTCACTAGTCGATTGTGTAACGTCGTGGGTAGTTTAAACACAAAGAGGTAGAATATAGGGATTGCTGACAAGACTAATCATAGCAACACCAGCCTCCCTGCCCATGATAGACTCTGGCCTTCCACCCCTTCAGTCACCTCTCCACCTTCTCTATGATTTTCAGCCAGTCTCTGAATGTTAATCGGCATGCAGTTAGTGGCAAGCCCAAGTACCTCATCGTTAATGACCAAATGGGTGTTCCTAGGGCCGCTGAGCACATCCTCTCTTCCTCGCGTGATTGACTTTGCTCAAAGCCCAAGAAGACTGACTTAGCTCGATTAATCTGCAAGCCGGAGAAATCTGTGAATAGATCAAGCAATGTGGAGAGGTTTCTTGCCTCTTCCACGGAGCCTGTGATGAAAAAGGTGGTGTCACCTGCATATTGTAGAATAGGTCTGCCCCCTGGGTAGCTGGCTGTTTGGTACCCCTTCAAGAGACCTCGATCACTAGCCTTTTATGCACATTTAGCTAATGCATCGATTGTCAGCATGAATAGAAGAGGAGCCAGAGGGCAGCCTTGCTTGACCCTTCTTTGTGGGTGAATCCAACCCCTTGCTGGGCGCCTGTTCACTAGCACTGAGAAGGAGTGGGACATTATACACTGGTAGACTTATAAGACCCATTCGACCAGGAAGCCCCTTCACGTCATCGAGCTGCACATGAAGTTCCAATCAATAGAATCATACGCCTTTGTAAAGTCTACCTTCCACAAGAAGCCCTTGGATGCACTTCTCTTCCATTCTATAATAATCTCTTCGGCCATCACTGCGCTATCCACCAACTGTTGCCCTGGAATGAACGTTGATTGGAAGGGGTCCACCGGCTCATTGATCACATCTCTGAGTCTATTGGCCAAGACTTTGGCAATGATCAGATATATGGAGTTAGAAAGTGAGATGGGTCGGAAATCTCTAACCCACACTGCCCCCTGGACATTTCGGTAGAAGAAATAAATATGACTTGTTGATACGCTCTAGCCTGCGATTGCCTGTGCAAAGTTCGTCTAGAGTTCTCAATACCTCAGATTTTTTCTACATCCCAAAATTCTATGAAGAAGAAGACTGGGAATCCGTCTAGGCGTGGAGCTCCTTCGCCGTTCAGCCCTTTGATAGCCAAGAGCACCTCCTCCTCACCAATTCCTCTTGCTGCTCCGCGGACACCCTGGCTGCCCTGCTGCCATACCACCGCCAATGATTCAGAGGGCCTCGTTTGGAGAACTGTCTAAAGTGGTCTGCTAAAGCACGACCGATTGCTTGAGGCCCGATGAATTCCTGCTCTCCCACTTGCACTTGCTGTATTCGGTTCGATCGCTGCCTGCCATTTGCTGCAAAGTGAAAGAACCTTGTGTTGGCATCACCTTCCAGTTGACTCGATCTTTGTTTCTAGTCTATTTCCACTTTCATATCTTCTTTGGCCACTATGGGGTTAGCCTCTCAGTGTTGTTTCTTATGAGCCTCCAAAAAATCCCAATTATCCTCTAGGCCATCAAGGTGTTGGATCGCTGATACAGCCCCATTTCTTCTTCTGTGTCTATGCTCCCGGACCTTCTTCTGAAGTTCCATTAGGTGACCTCATAGTCGCCCCAATTTAGTCGTGAGCGTGACAATTACTGGCCCTCCACCTCTTGTGCCGCCCACCATCTTGCCACCTTCTCCTTGAAGCTTGCCTCCCTAAGCCAAGAACAGTCAAACTTGAAGTAGGAGCATCTAGCCTCTCCTTCATGTGCTTGCCATGTGATGGGAGAGTGATCCGATAATGGCCTCGGGAGAGACCGAACATCGGCCAGCAGGAACTGTTCCAGAATGTCAAGTGAGTAGGCGGTCTAGGCGTGATCGCTTATGTAGCCCTGCCGAGCTCCGCCAGGTGTATCAGCAATCTGTTGGTCCCAATTCCTGTAGAGCCGTCTCTGAAATGAATGTCCAAAAGTCTTCTGATTGTGATATCTCCCTCCAGCCTCATTTGTTCTATCCAAAACTCAGTGCTCAGTCATATTCTAACTGTCACTTTCAATAGTTGCATAATTCCAATACTTTTTAATAGTTAGGGCTAGTTAGTAAATAACCACTGATTCTCTAATACTTTTAGAGATGCACTTTGGGGCTTAAGAGATAGTAAGCTCTAAGAAAAAGCACAGTTGTTCACAGGTGCAACGATCTACTTGTTTGGCTGCGCCAACCATTCCCTATCCCCACTGTGTGATGATCTTTTCCAATGGACTTCCCTCTCCTCAGGGTACTGCTTTCATAGTGCTGATAGATTGATTGACAAACTATTCACACTTTTATATTATTATCCTATCCCCCTTCTGTTTATACAGAACCAGAGATAGTTGTGAAAGAAGTCATCTGCGGCCATAATATTTTGATATTTGAATCATATCTGATCGATGTAAAATTTTTCTTAACAGATTACTCACTCTTTATATCAGTATGCATTTTGAGAGAGCAGTGTCAGGGACAAGTTAAGGAGTGTGATATTACATCCTGATATCAATGATCAAACAGAGACGACAAAGGTTTTGAAGTGTCTCTTGGATTCTTAGCTTTAAACAAGCCTGATTAGTAGAGTAAGTGGGCTTCATTTTGGGACATTGTATTACAATAGCATATCTTTTGACTCACGCCAACCCACCCTTTTGCATTTGCTTTTGGATTGTAACAGGCCAAAATGTCATTGGTAAAAAGATGAATTAAAAGACTTGGATAGTCTCAGGAATCATCTTACGTGAGCTTGTGAGAAGCTTTTGATTCAAGAAGATTTGCCATCAAAGATGCCAAGGTAATCCCAGGAAGATAGGGTCTATCTGGAAGTTAAGGCCCCACTTGGTGCGATGGTCGTTTAAGGATCAGAATGAAAATTTTACCCATAGTTTACATTGTCCCATCAAAATATCCTAGATAAGATTATGGTAGTTCCTAAATCCAGCCAGTGAGAAAGAAGGATGATTGAGAGTGGGCTAACAATAGATCAACCACAAAACAACCAGTTCATGTCCACAGGTACACACAGTTATGAAGGTAGATGACATGAGTGACAATCAGTAGGAGAGTTTTTGGTGAAGATAGAGATAAGAACTGTATACAGGAAGGTGAGAGAGATGGAATAGCGTGAAGGCATGTTTCTAACCGCAAGCTCCCTGCCAGTATCATCTCTCTCTCTTCGTTCACTTTTGCTAAACCTTTTGCCCACCGTCCATCCGCCATCCAGCATAAGCACACGGCGTGTCTGTGCACACAGGCATGCCCTGGTGGTCCAGCGCCTGGTAGTCCCGACAACTGACTCTGTCCCAACACCGGCAAGGACTGGTTCACTTGGGCCCTGCTGCTGGTCATTCCTCTGCGTGCATGACGACTTAGTTTGTGGTTTCTGGTGCTGTGGGACCAATTCCCGCAGCCTGGTCTCTCTGTGATCCTGGTGGTTGCCAAATGAACTCTGACGCTGCCAGACAGCTGGCAACCCCAAGCCTTGTCAGCTGGCAGGGCTTATCAGATTGCAGATACTTTTTACGACCCACCGATGTTTTCTTTTAAGATCTCAGATAACCTCTTCCATTTGGCACATCTCGAAGAGGTTTTGGGTACAATACAGGAAACAGTCATGCCAGGATGTCATCTATTGGTTTCGGGTTCCGAAGAGAAATACACCTGTAGAATCTCAATATTCATTAATCCTTGAAATCTTTGAGCGATGGAAGGATCACCCACTTTTGGGAGCCTCTTGGGATGCCCATGGAGGATATCCAGCAGGTCATCCCCAAGCTACACCTTGCAGAGGTGGTTGGTGATGTTAAGCGCTCATGTCTGATATATGGATGGAAGATGAAAAGGCCAAACCAAGAATCAATCGATGTTTACTAAGCCAGGGAAGGGAAGTTTGAGTTAGTGGGAGTGGATTGGACCACATGGGAACAAATTTTGTTGGAGAAACTGATGCGATGGGCTAATCTCAAAGTCTCTGCAGAAGTTTTTTTTGGAAAGGCCTAGATCTCTCTCCCTCCCCCCTCTCCTTATTATCAATTTCTGAGCACTACAATATCTTGCCATTGCAGTCTCTTATCGAAGCTTAAAAATATTTTCCATTTATTCAACCTACCACTGACTTTCACAAGAAAATAATGTGGACTCAGACCTTGAATCTCCCTTGATTTTCCCCCTAGGGAGACACTCACTTCAAGATGACTTCAAGATTTATTAATATTACAACAATTTTGATGATGAAATTCTCATGGGTTAACCTGATTTCTTGCAAAAGAGATAAAGCATAATTGCTGATAGCCTTCAGTGACATTTCACCAGGTACTCAATAAAAAGGGGAATTTGGATCCTATTGCAGAGAATGATTATTAAATAACATTGCAACATTGAGGGAGACAGGGAATGAGAGAGCTTGCAGTGAATGCAACTGAAGGGAGAACTAGGGCATGAAGAAGTGAGTGAGTGAGTGAGTGAGAGAGACTCACTTCAAGATGACCTAAAGATATATGATTAATAGTGTTAAACAGCAGTACTTCTCTCTCTCTCCCTTTCTCCTTCTCTATCTTCCATTGTAAGTGGGCCATGAATATATAAGTGGCCCACACTGGAGCTTTATTTCTTAAAGGGCCTCACACGTGGGATCTTCACTTAAAGAAGTCCCACGTGTGACCTTAAGAAGTTACATGCGACCCCTCAGGGTCACATGTGACACTGACAGGGACCATGTGATCCCTGTCAGGGCGCTCTCTCTCTCTCCACTGTGTACTTAAAGGGTGTAAACCCTAACATTTGTGGTAGGAGTTGTTTTTGTTTGTTTCCCCTTTCCTCAGGCACCGCCCTAGCTGGCTGGAGCACTATTCCTCCTCTCTCAACTCTATCTTAGTGCATTTACTCCTCTCAGTTTGTCCTCATCTCATTAACTATCAAATAGACCAATTTTGATGATGAACTTCTCTTGGGTTAGTTAGACTTCCTGCAAAAATGATAAAGCATAATTGCTGATAGCCTTCAGTGAAATCTCACCAAGTACTTATTAAAAGGGGAATTCATGATGCTATTTCAAAGAATGATTATCAAATAACTTTGCAAAATTGTGGGAGGCTTGAGATGAGAGAGATTGCAATGAATAGAACAGAAGGGAAAATTAGGGCATCGAGAAATGTAAGAGAGACTACTGACCTTTGAATGTGAGACAGACCTTAGAAGTCGGAGAAGAATAAGGATGAGGAATGAGGAGGTATGAGGGAGGTTAGGACAAGAAGCAAGGCATACCCATGAGTCATCACTGACCATCTGAAAATGACACATCCTCCCTATATACTCTAGCAACGCTAATGGGTTCTTATTGGGCTTGGGTTATCTGACAGGTACGCTTATTGTAAAGAAAAGGGGAACTTTATTATTTTTGTATTGGTGCCATGTAAAATTTTGACAGGTACTTTACTTACCAAAAAAGCAAATTGGATTTTTATTGTTTTACTTACCATATAATGGCTGTTTAGAGCATCCCAAATACTCTTAAAAAATACAGTCAGTTATGTATCATTGTTCTCATTTGTCTGTAATTTTGTGGCATGGAATTGTGATATGCAATTTGGGTCCCATTTTGGCCAAAACTAAACCAGAGACAGGTCTCAGTCCCAGTGCTCTTTGAGAGTCAAAATATAAACATGAACTGTATGACCTATGTAGTTATAGATGTTACTTGTATTTGAATGACCCAAATAGTCAGTACTATCATTATTCTTACTAAAAACCTTTATCTGTGTGCTTCCAACATCAGGTTATATCTATCTCCCTCTCCTTCCCTCTATTTATCTCTCTCTCTCCTCTCCTCTCTCTTCCCATCATCTCTCCCCTTATTTCTCTCCCCCTCTTTGATTCCTCTGTTTATATCTCTCCCCCTCTTTCTCTCCCTCTCCTTCCCTCTTTTTATCTCCCTTCGCCCCTCTTTCTCTCCCTCTCCTTCCCTCTTTATATCTATCTTTCCCCCCTCTTTCTCTCACCCTCCTCATTATTTATATATCTTTCCCCCTCATTCTATTCCTCTCCTTCCCTCTTTTTATCTCCCTACCTCTGTTCTCAATACAGTGTGTCTGTGTGGGCACCACCCTTACAAGATTTGACTTGGGCCACTGATGTCAGTGGCCCACTTACTTATACAAGGAGTTATTTAGAAAGTTGTATTGGGGCACTTATAACCAGTGGCCCAATAACTACAATAGGTACCATATACCATCATATTCAACACCCTTCTTTGTCTCCTTTCCTTCTTCCCTTATCTCTATCTCCTCTCTTTCTCTCTCTCTTCTTTTTCTCCCTCTCCTTGCTTCTCTTTTATCTCTCTCTCCTCTCTCTTTATCTCTCCCCCTTGTTCTCACCATCTCCTTCATCTTCTCTCTCTCTCTTTATCTCCCCCCTCTTTCTCGGTCTCCTTCTCCATTTATCTTTATCTTTATCTTTATCTCTCTCTCTCTTTCACTGTCTCTCCCCCTTCCCTACCTCTTTCCTCTCCCTCTCTCTTCCCGTAATTTCCTTCTCCTTTCCTCTCTCTCTTCTCTCTTTCTGCTTTATCTTTTTCCTCTCTCTCTCTCTCCATGCACTCCTCTCTTAGTTATCTATCTGCTCTCCCCCTCTCTTGTATCTTTATGTCAGTCCCCCTCTTCTCTCCTCTCTTTATGTCAGCTGCCCCCTCTCTGTCCTGGTTCGTCCTCTCCTGCTCTATTGCTCCCCTCAGTATCCATCTCCCCCTCTCTCCATCAATCTACTCCTTTCCCTCTCCTGTTGTCTTTCTTTCTTCTCCCATTCTCTCTCTCTATCTCTTCCCCCTCTCTACCCCTAGTTTCCGTCTCCGGTTGACTTTCTTTCTTCTTCTCCCTCCCTCCCTCTCTCTCTCTCTATCCCCCTCTTCTCCACCCCTCGTTTCCCTCTCCTGTTGTCTTGTTAAGGATTCTCCAGCTACTGTGCTAGAGGGAAGAGAGAGATGGGTGTGTCCTTTAGAAGAGTATCACACAGAGAGAGAAGTTAAGAAGGAAAAGGTTATTAATAATATTTACTTGAGAGCTATTTATACAAATTTAAGTGACCGTTACACTCTAATGGTCACTTTCCCAATGGTCACTAATAATAGGTCATAAGCGTAAAAATAAAAAGTATATTAATGCTATTATAGGAAATATGGGATAAGACTGTCATCTCCTTCATTTTCCTACATTTCTTTCTCCCTCCACATCCCTCTCCTTTTTTTATTCTTTCTTGTCCCTTCTCGCTCCCTCTCCCCCTCCCAGTCTCTATCTCTTTCTCTCTGTCTCTCTCCCCCTTGCTCACTCTCTCTTTCTTTCTTTCACTCCAGTCTCAGTTTTCCTGCATGGGAAAACCAGAAAGTGAGCATCTGGCAGGTATCCGTTTGGGAACATTGTCTGTTCTTTTGTGGATCAGTAGATGGATTCACAGTCTTTCAGGTCATTCTTTGTGGCATGCATGCAGATGCACTTTGTTAAACATCATTTAATCTGTGGCCCGTATTCCTCTCCTTTTTTATCTACCCAAATAGAACTTCCTGAATCAAGCTACTATGGATGAATGAAACATTAATGGATGTCAAAATTAATAGATTACGTTATTAGATAGTTATGTTTTAGTCTTTCAGCTTTTCTTGTTTAAAATAGACTTTTTCTTATTGAAGCATGTTGTTGCACAAAGCTCTCGGTTTAAATCTCTCTCTTTAATTCTAAAGTATTCATTATTTTCCTATGCTTTTTTGGGAATAGACATACTGCATCTCTTGCTGTTTTTGTGAGGAAGAAACTTATGGAGTTAAAGCACTGGAATGGGGCTCAAGTTTGCATAGTTTATGGAAAAAATATTGCTGAGGTTCTTAAGCTTGATCTTACTGCTCTATTTGCTCTTTTTTCATTTGCATTCCTTTAATTTCTCAGTTATTTTATGTTATAAAATATCCATGTTTTGTAATATTTAATAAGCTGATGGAGTTTTATTGTTATTTTAAGACTTCTGAGTAGCATTCCACTAGTCTTTGCCTCTGAACTTCAGTTTTCTGTAATGCAGTTTCATTTTCACAGTTCGCAAAAAAATTATCTGTCGAAGCAACATTGATTATTTTTATTTTAAGCAGAATGTGTGAGCCATAAAATTTGTCTTGACAGTCTTTTTCCCCACTACTTGTCTTCATATTTTGATGCTTCACTTCATTTTCATCAATTAGATATCATACCCTGGTCTGGGCCCTATCATTACATTTAACATGAAAAGACTGGATGGCTCTTGGTTTGGACATCGTGAAGTGGAAAAGATGGCATCATTTTCAGGCATCCATTTACGGGTAAGTGAATTAGTTTCCTCTCAAATCCGTTAGTTATTTACTTCTGATGAACACTGTAGGATATTTAAAAGAATGAAACAAAATATTAATGCCAGAGATTATGTTATATCTCGTCTTTCAGAGAGGATGTTCTCTCGCCAAAGCATATGCTATTTTAGTTTTTAAAATTCTCAAATTTCAAATGTTCTTTTTACTAGCATGGAATTTGGCAAGAATTGAAAAGATTTGACTGCAATAAACCAGAAAATTGACGAAGCACCAATTGATTTTGGTATAGAAGCTGTCCTTACTAAACTGAATAGTGTGGAAACATCTCAGGATCGCGAAGGACAGATTACACTAGGGCCTTGAACATTGGGTTGTTGTTGACCTCTGACTGAATTTTTGCTAAATCGAATGCCACACTACCTATATAGCGTGTAAACATCTTAGGATCATGATGGACAGATTACACTAGGGCCTTGAACATTGGGTTGTTGTTGACTTCTGACTGAATTTTTGCTAAATCGAATGCCACACTAACTGCATTGCTATCAAATGAGATATCTTCCCATTTTGGCACCTTTGATGGTGCATCAGCTGCCTTTCTTAGTTTTGCCATCAGCATAGTAACCCACTTTGATGACAGTCGCCGCTTTGATGACAGTCGTCCTCCTTGTGGGCGTGGCCGCAACGTCTTTCCGCCATGTCCTCACTGCGGCAAGCATAACGACTTTGCCAACAAGTGTTGGAAGCAATTCGGTAAGTCTCCTACTGCCCAAGCAATTCTGACTCCTCCGGCTCCCTTTTTCCTAGCACCGCCCAGTATCCTTGCTCCCCAATATCATGTGACCTTGATGTCGGTCGAGTATGATGCCCTTTGCCATTTGAGTCGACAATCAATGACGCCCTTCCTCTTCACCATCATGGATTGTCGACTCAGGGGCTTCCTCTCATATGACCGAGACTTCATCGCTCTTATTGCCATATTGCCCTACCCCCTCCCATCCCCTCAGTTACCATTGCCGATGGTCGACCTTGTCCGGTCCAAGGCCGTGGTACTACTCGTGTCACCCCTTCTCTTTCTCTTCACCAAATCCTCTATGTTCCTGGTTTCCCTGTAAACCTTCTCTCTATTAGTGCTATCACTCGTGCTCTTCCCCGTACAGTTACCTTCTTTCCCTTTCATTGTATTTTCTAGGATCTGTACACCGAACGGAGGATTGGTTTGGGCTATGAGAACGGGCGGGACATCTATGAGCTAGTTGTTGATGAACCTTTATTGGGTCTTCAAGCTCTTTTTGTTACATCTACTGCTACTTCCTCCCTTTTGTGGCATTGGCGTTTAGGTTATCCATGTTTTGACAAACTTAGAAAGACCTTAGCATGGCTTTCTCTTACTCAATTTGTATGTGAGTCGTGTCAGGTGGGCAAACATCATTGATCTTCTTACTCTAGTCGTGATGACATCCCCTCTTCTAAACCTTCTGATCTTCTTCATTGTGATGTTTGGGGTCCATCTCGTACCCCCTCCATTTCAGTCTATTGCTACTATATCGTGTTTGTTAATGACTATATTCTTGTGAGTTAGGTCTACCTTCTCGTGATCGCTTCTGAGGTTGTCACTACAGTCACCCACTTTATCACGGAAGTCGTCACTCAATATTCCACCACGCCAAAGATTCTTTGTATTGATAACGCTCTTGAGTTTGTCCAAACCTCAATACGTACCTTTTGTGCTGATCGTGACATTATTCACCAAATTACTTCTCCTCACACGTCACAACAGAATGGTGTCGCAGAGCGAAAACACCGTCAACTCCTTGATATCACTTGCACATTACTCATTAAGATACATGTCCCATCTTATTTTTGGTCTGACGCCCTTATGACTGCTCCCCTCTGCTCCCCTTGGTGGCGCTATTCCCTGTTATTGTCTCTTGCCCACCTCATCCCTCTTCTCCCTTCCTGCTCGGGTTTTTGGATGTATTACTTTTGTCCAAGATCACTCTCCTTCCCTCTCTAAACTCGCCCCTCGTTGTCTCAAAAGCGTGTTTGTTGGGTACTCTAGGACATAGAAGGGCTACCGGGTGTACTTTCTTGACACGTGTCGTTATATGACTTCTGCCGATGTTACCTTCCATGAGGACTCTCCCTTCTTCTCTACTCTCTTGCTCTCTCCTACTCTTGTCGCTGCATCTCCTCCGCCTGGCTTCCCCCTCTTGGTGGTCATTGGCAATCCTCGTCCTTCGGTTTCCCCTCCTCCACTCTCTCTCTCCTCTCCTTCTCCTCCTGTTTTCTCGATTCAGCCCGTCTCATCTGCTCCATATACAAATCCCCTATCCCCTAACTCCACTGCCACCTCGCCATCCCTGGTCGTCGTTCTCCAAGTCCTTCCAAATGATCTTCACCTTCCCATTGCCCTTCGCAAGGGTACACGCACTTGTACTTACCATCACATTTCTCACTTTGTTTCCTATGATCGTCTTTCTCCATCTTTTCGTGCCTTTACCCTTTTGGTAGCCTCCGAGTCGATTCCACGATCGCATGTTGAGGCAACACAGGTACGTGAATGGAAAGCGGCAATGGACTATAAAATTGAGGCCTTGGTTTCTCGAGGGATTTGGACTTCGGTTCCCTGTCCAACAGATGGCAAAATTGTCACGTGCAAATGGGTCTTCACCGTCAAATATCATCCTGATGGTACCATTGCTTGTCACAAGGCTCGTCTAGTTTTTTATGGATTTACTTAGGCCTATGGCATTGACTATATCGAGACATTCTCCCTAGTCGTTCGTCTCAACTCTGTCCGTGTGCTCCTCTCTCTGGCTGTTAATCAAGCTTGGTCTCTCCACCAGTTAGATGTTTCTAATGCCTTTCTTTATGGTGATCTTGAGGAGCAAGTCTTTATGAAGCAACCTCCTGGGTATGTTGCTCAGGGGGAGTCATCTAAGTTGTGTTTTCTGCGACAAGATATTTACAGAGTCAAGCAGAGTCCACGTGCGTGGTTTGCCAAGTTTAGTGGCCTTCTCTCTGCCTTTGGCTTCACATTATGCACGGCTGATCCCACTGTGCTCACTAAGAAGACTAAGGGTATTTTTCAACAAAAAAAAAAAGAAGACTAAGGGTAGTTTTGCCATTCTTGCAGTTTACATTGATGACATTATTTTGACTAGGAGTGATGACATTGGTATTATTTCTACGAGGACTGATTTATAGCAACACCTCAACATTCGAGACTTGGAGACCTAGATACTTTTTGGGGATCGAGTTTGCTCATCAGATAGAAAGCTCGCTTTTGACCCAGCAGAAGTATGCCCTTGACATGCTTAAGGAGACGAGGCTTCTTGGGTGTAAGCCAGAGACCTCACTCATGGAAGCTCACCCACAGTTTAGGGATACTTCGTCTCCACTCTTTGAGGATGCTAACCACTATCGGAGATTATTGGGCAAGTTGATATATCTCACCGTCACTCGCCTTGACATTGTATACGCGGTTAGTGTCTTGAGTCAGTTCATGCAGGAACCTCGACGAGTTCATTGGGAGAGAGCACTGCGGGTTCTAGCATACATCAAGCGAGCCCCAAGGAGGGGGCTCATCTATCAATGACACAGTCATCTCCATATCGAAGCCTACTCTGATGGCGGGTATGCAGGTGACAAGGGAAATCGTAAATCTATTACAGGCAGTTGCACTTACATTGGAGGTAACCTCGTCACCTGGCGATCTCAAAAACAGAAGGTGGTATCATGCTCCAGCGCAAAGTCCGAGTATCGAGTTATGGCTAAAATTGTGCGGGAGATGGTATAGCTTCTATCTTTTCTTGAAGATCTCGGCATTTCATCTCTTTTTCCAATGCCCATGCATTGTGATAATCAAGATGCTATCTTTATCGCCAGCAATTCCACCTTTCATGAGCGTACGGAGCACATTGAGATTGGCTGCCACTACATATGAGACAAGGTTATGTTCGGAGTCATCTTCACTCTTTATGTGACATCATCTCATCAGCTTGCACACGTCTTCAAAAAGAGTCTAGCCGGGATCTCATATGATGCCATGTGTACCAAGCTGGGTATGATTGATTTATATGCTCCAGCTTGAGGGGGAATGTTTGATAGTGGTATTAGGCTCTCAGCCTATTTATCTTGTCCTCTCATCTTTACCTCTTATATAAAGACCTCTGTACTCACATTTCTATATATGATTCTAGGGTTTCTTCATCTCATCGATAACAAGGATATTGTCAAAGAACACCAGTACAAATTTTTTAAGATATGGTTTGAAGATTGGGTTCAGGAGTGATTGGAATATGGCTGGCATGTTGCTAAGCCCAAAGGGCATTACCTTGGACTCGTAGTGAACTTCGAGAGTTCTAAAGGCTATCTTGGGTATGTCCTTTGTCCTCATGCAAAGCTGGTTATATGTTGATTCCATTTCAGTCTTGGGAAAAATAGACATACCATGCAATTCATCGAGGAGTTCATCCACCCACCGGAAAAGGGTACCTATCCAAGACTGTGAGTTTTGTTAAGCTCCCAATAATCAATGCAGATTCTCCATCTATTGTCCTTCTCAACCAACCAGACTGGGTTAGCATATGATATGCTAGAATTTTGGATTATTTCGACTGTAACAGTTCTTCAACTAACTTCTAATCTCATTCTTTTGCAAAAATGAGTAGCGACGGGGCCTTTGATTGACCAGTTGGGCTTCCACTACTAAACTGATGGCATGGTCCACTGCTCGTGGAGGAGGATTGCTGGTTGGTGCATAGAAAACAATGGGGAATCCAGCATTCAAATAGTCTAACAGTGGCAATTCTGATTGGTAAGTACCTTTCAGAATGTCCGTACCATAGACATGATGCAGCTCCATTATACAAATGTTTCCAACAATCATTTCCTTGTCCGCTTGTGTGGGCTCAATTATATTTTTCTGTAGCAATGGGGATGCATGCAAGGTATGGACTTGCTGATCGATAAAAAATTTCTTAAATAAGAGCTCTGAAGTGGGAGTGTACCCATCCCAATGAGACCAACCGTTTCATCCATGCTGCATAGTGAGTGGGGTCAAAAAATCTTTTACCACCGTTATTCTTTGCATCTCAACCACAACACTCGGACATGTGCCTCTCCCATTTACTGTAGGCACATCTCCAAGACTGTGTTGTATTATCCCAAATTGCTTATTGGTAGTTGTAATTCCTTCAAGAGCTTCATACAAAGGACTTTATGGTTCACCCCTGGGTTGATTATGATTATGACATCTCGCAAATGTATGCTACCCTTCAACTTTGTTCTGCTGTTCTGCGTGAATCCATGACAGAACTGAAAGATATATGGGCGTGAATAGCATACCTCTGACGTGGAATCAAGATAACACTCTGCGACTTGTTTCTATCATAAGTAGATAATGCATAAGTTCCAGTAGATCTTTTCAGTGAAGCTGAAAAAGATGGTGACAATGTCATTTGTGCTCCAACTGGAGCTGTCAGAGATTGCATTGCTTGCCAAAGTGCCTGAATATGAATTTCTGCTTTCAAGGAGGTGTCCCATAGTCACCACTAATCCTGTCTGGTTCATGATGGCTGTCTGTGCATGAATTTCCAGCTCGAGGCTCTTGAGTATACTTGCCCCCTTGATTCTGGGGAAGACCAGGGAATGGTGCTGACAGCCTTCCAAATTCAGCTCGGTATGAAGATACCAAACTGTCCTCTTTAATGTTCAGTAGGCATTGATATGCTGAGGTGGAAGGGAAGACATGGAACCTGTCTTCTAATTTCAGGCGAAACTCTGTCTCCAAATGTTCCTACTCCTGGATGTAGTCGTGGCGGAAGTATCTTTCAGCCCTTCTTAACCATATGTCCAGGTTCTCACCAGTGAACACCAGTAACTGCCCTTTTTTTTCCAAGTGTTATTAACAAGAATTGGATGGATGATGATGGTGACACATCTTGTTTAGGTATTCATCAGTCTTTGCTACAGCCTGACCGAGCATTGGAAGGTTGTCCAGTTGAGAGCAGAATTTGCTCCATCACTACAATTAGCAGAATTTGCTTTGACTGGACAAACTTCCAATACTCGGTCAGGCTGCGGCAAAGACTGAGGAGTACCCATCATTTTGAGTATAACTAGTGTTAGTCCCCTTCTTCTAGACTCGAAATGAAGGAGACTAAACCCTAAGATACTACTTATCTTCTTGATTCCTTTCCTTTCCTGCCCAAAACAATGTTCCTATCCCCCTATTTATAGCCATGGGAGAAGTCATTATAGTTTCCTTCAAGTGATGGTTAAAATAGGAAAAAATCATATCTATACTTAAAAGGTTTATATCAATACTTTTTAAAAAAAGGTTCATATTAATTTAAAAAGTCTGTTACAGCCCTTGAGCAGAGTGAAGGCTGGAAAAGTGAAGGGTGAGGGTAATCTGTTACATTATTTTTTCATGTCTAAGTTTGGGTTATGGTGAAGCCTAAGAATCTAAATCAGAAGGCACAATGTGAGGTGACCAGGCTGAAATTTTGTAAAAAAGCTTCTAATACTTAAATTTTTTTCAAGCACCTTCTAATGCTTAAAATAATTTAAATCTTGTTTTTTCTTTTTTGAATGAGAGGGGGAATGGTACCCCGTGGCAATGCCCCCCCCCCAGATGTCATTAAAGCAATGACGAATGTTACAGATCATGTACTACAGGGGTACAATAGTCGAGGGGCCTAGACCACCTCGGTTCCAAAAAGACGCAAACCCCCTCGCGTTGTGCTGAATGGCATCAACGGAAGGGGTACAACCCCTGAATATAACCTCATTCCTATAGGTCTAGATGGACCAAAGTGTGGCAAAGATAGTCTGCCACTCAGCTTCACGACGAAATGAACTGCCACTAAGAGATTGCCAGAACGCCTCCTCTGAAGTCACCACAAGCCGGCCGACACCCGTCGCCTGCCACACCTCCTGGGCCAAGGGGCAGGCAAAGAAAAGGTGCGGGCAATCCTCCACCGCCCGAGCACACAGCCGGCATTCCACATGAGAGTCTGGGACCATGCGATGCCGCAAGGACCTCGTCATCAATCGCCGTCGTAGCAGGAGCCATGCAAATATCTTGATCTTCAAAGGGAGACGACGCTTCCACACCAACCGACACCTCTGCAAGAGGAGCGGGTCCTCCGATTCCCCCTGCTCTCGGAGTAGTCTATAAGCAGCCTGGACTGTGAAGGTTGGGCCGCTCCACACCCACGCGTCCTGGGTTGTCTCCGACAAGCATTGATTGGCCAGGAGCTCTTGCAGTCTTAGCAGTTCCGCCACGCGCTGATCAGATAAGGCCTCGGGCAGGGCCGGGGCCCATGCTCCATTCCAGGCCCGCTGCACCAAAACCGCCGAATCCATAGATAAAGCGTAGAGTCGAGGGAATATCCCACCGAGTCGGTCGTGTCCGGACCAATTGTCCTCCCAAAACCGGAAGGTCTTCCCCTCCCCCAGCTGCGGGCATAAGAATCTCTGCACCTGCGGAAAACACGTCCGCACGCTCGCCATAAATGCGGAATCGCCGCTTCTCAGGGTCTGCCATCTCTCCCAATCCAGCGAATGTTCGTACCAGTCTCTTAGCACCACCGATACTAAGTCTCTCGAAGGTTGCATCATCTGGCACACCCATTTAGTCAGGAGGGCCATATTGGTATGCTGAAGATTTCGTATGCCTAGCCCGCCTTGAGAAACCGGCTGGCACACAGTGGTCCATGCCACGAGCGCTCACCCCCGTGATTCCTTGGGCCGGGAACCTCGCCAAAAGAAGGTCCGCATGGTCTTCTCAAGACGTCTCCTAACTCCGGCCGGGATCCTGAAGATCGACAAATAATAAATGGGTATAGCGGCCAGAACCGACTTCAGTAGAACCAGTCGGCCTCCGCGTGAGAGGAGGCGTGCCCGCCAGCCTCCCAAGCGCGTCTCCACCTTCTCGAATACTGGCTGCCAATCTTGGATCCGAAGGCGGCGATCGACAAGCGGCACCCCAAGGTATCTGATCGGCAAGGCTCCAATAGGCGTCTCCAAGATCTGAGAGCATCCACTCAGCTCTTTCGCGGATAACTCGAACCCGACGAAAGTAGACTTAGCCCGGTTCAGTCGGAGCCCAGAGAATTCCGAGAATATATCCATCATGGTCAGAGTGTCCTGGGCCACTACCATGGATCCCTAGATGAAGAATGTCGTATCATTGGCATATTGCAGCAACAGAATGTCACCGGGAAGACTAGCCGTCTGAAAACCGATCATGGCCCCAGGATCAATTGTTGCTGTTGACATGGATCCGAAACGGATGCCCCGGTAGCCATCCACCGCCACTGATTTGCCGGCCCCCGGCGGTAGAAATCCCGGAAATGCTCCGCAAAAGCCTGGCCGACTGCTGCCTGGTCACTAAGCACACGATCTCCAATCCGAAGGCGACGAATGCCATTGAGGCGACGTCGCCCATTCGCTATCTGGTGGAAGAAACGCGTGTTGGCGTCTCCAGCTGACATCCAGAGCTCTCGGGATCGCTGGCGCCAGTCCATAATTTAAATCTTGTTAGTTCAGACTTCTGCCTCATAGGTATTGTAAGAGTTTGTGATTTTTCTTCACAAGATCTTTTGGATGTCCTTTTTTCTGGTGGCATTTATTGGAACCTCCATTGTGTTGTCATAACCTAGTATAGTTTCTTGATTATAGAGTTCTACTTATGCTAATGGGTTTAGGTTAGCTCCTTTATTGACTCAAGGGTTGTATCGCGTGTAAAATTAATTCAATTATGCAGTTTGTGGATTCAAGGGTTGAAGGAAGTTAGTCTTATTACTCCATGTTCGATTACTTCAGCGTGAACAAGACTTTTGTAGAATCCGAGAGGACAAACTTTTTTCGAATTTATTCGAGTTGGCTATACATTGGGACATGGGTTCCCTGATTGATGATGGATTCGACAAGGGATCACGAGGAATTTGATCCACCGATTTTT